>WBNM01046159.1:120253-195299 GCA_013399055.1 Ramphastos sulfuratus
TTTTTTTTTTTGTGAGTCACCAAACAGCATCTTCATCACAGAATCGTTTTGAGCTGTCGGTGTGCAACAGTTTTCTGCACAACAGAAACAGATCTCTTAGTTATAGAAAGGGAACAAAAATGAGGGTTGTGTCTGTCACTGAAACCTAGGCCTCCTTTTGGGTCCTTGCAGTTGCATTTCTAAGTGGCCTTAGGTTGTTAAATATGTTTTTCCATCTGATGAACAGATCTTCTTCCACCTGGTTGTGGAGTTTCCTTCTCTGAAGAGGTTTCAAACCTGCTTGGACATTGTGATCCTGGGCACTTTGCTCTGGCTGACCCTGTTTTAGCAAGGGGGTTGGAGTAGATGATATCCAGAGGTCCGTTCCAACCCCTACCCTGGGATTGGTGTTCATAACACATTAGTGCTGCACGCTCTTTTGGCTAGGTACAGGTGTATTTCACATGTGATGTTAACAAGAAGGGAAGATGACTTTCTCAATTGATTCACATCACCACTACCTTAAATTCCTGGGAGACTCTGGTAGGGCTAGGATCTACAACAACAACACCTTCTGGGAAAGCTGAAGTTAAATTTCTGTAGATGTTAAAATGTTCCAGTCCAGCCATATCTGCAGGGACGACGCTGGCATTCACTAAGTCATTATAAGCCTGCAACAAAACTCTAGAGATTTGTGTTTACTACAGTGTTACTCTTCCTGGAGCCTTGATAATTGCAACAATCCAATGTATAGTCTCTCTGACAACAGTTAGACAAGTTGGAGTGTTACACTGGACCTCTGACATGACTTATCAGTAAACTTTATTTGTATTTGAGGAAAGGTTAAAACAAAGTCCAAGCCACGTTTTCCCTAGAGAATTCTGTGCTCCATCCAGACCAGGTACCTGTCATATTTCAACCTTGCTGCAAACATTGAGTGATTTAGTAACTGGATGTGAAATGTTTTCTTCCAGCTGTTTTGGACATCCGTGTTGTTTTTCCATTAGCAAAACTTCAGGCAGTGTCTGTGAGCATGTGAGAAAGCCTCTTATTGCTTGCACCCTGTGCCCTGAGGGCAGCTTCAATTTAATTTAGTCTAGGATATCATAGAATTATAGATGGTTTAGGTTGAGAGGGATCTTAGAGATCATCTACTTTCATCCCTGCTGCCGTGGGCAGGGACACCACCTACTAGACCATGTTGCTCAAGGCCCCATCCAACATAGAATCATGGAATCATAGAATGGTAAGGTTGGAAGGAGACCTCAAAGATCATCTAGTTCCAACCCCCTGCCATAGGCAGGGACACCTCCCACTAGTACAGGTTACTCAAGGCCTCATCCAACCTGGCCTTGAACACCTCGCCTTGAGCACCTCCAGGAACAGGGCACAGCCTCCCTGGGCAACCTGTTCTAGAATCTCACCACCCTCACTGTAAAGAATTTCTTCCTAACCTCCAGTCTAAATCTGTCCTCCTTGATCTATTCCCTAATATCCTATTACTACAAGCCCTTCTGAAAAGGTCCCTGCTTAGGTTTCTTGTGGGACCATTTCAGGTACTGGGTGGCCACTATAAGGTCTGCCTGAAGCCTTTTCTGTTTCAGGCTGAACAGCCCTAGCTTTCCTTATAGAGAAGAGCCACTGGCAGAAAGGCACTTTGATTGATTTTCCAACCTAGCAGACACCTAGAAGTTTATCTGTAACTAAGCAAAAGTGTGTTTGCTTAACCTTAGCCAGTGGTTTGACAACACACTTAATCTGCCTGTGGGCTCCTAGGAAGGGTTACAAACACTGCGGTCTTGTGACAAAGATCCTATTTACTCATGATGTTTCTTGAACAGTGAGCCAGCAGAGAAAATGTTTTACCAGGTAAGCTTCTGCCCATCTGCAACACTAAACTTTACAGATATTTCTGCAGCATAAAACCGAGGAATCACAGAACGTTAGGGGTTGGAAGGGACCTCCAGAAATCATCAAGTCCAACTCCCCTGCCAGAGCAGGAGCACCAAGAGCAGTCTGCACAGGAATGCATTCAGGTGGGTTTTGAAAATCTCCGGAGAAGGAGACACCACAACCTCTCTGGGCAGCCTGGGCCAGTGCTCCAGCACCCTTGCCATAAAGAATTTTCTCCTCATGTTGAGGTGGAACTTTCTGTGTTGTAGTTTGTACCCACTGTTCCTTGTCCTATCACTGGGCACCACTGAAAAGAGCCTGGCCCATTCATCTTGACACCCACCCCTCAGATATTTATAGGCGCTCATAAGATCCCCTCTTCAGCCTTCTCTTCTCAAGACTAAACAGCCCCAGGTCTCTCAGTCTGTCTCCACAGCAGAGATGTTCAGGTCCTCCAGTCATCCTCATAGTTCTCTGTTGGACTGTCTCCAGCAGATTCCTGTCTCTCTTGAACTAGGGAGCCCAAAACTGGACACAATATTTCAGGCGTGGTCTCACCATGGCAGAGTAGAGGGGAAGGAGAATCTCCCTAGACCTACTGGACACACTTTTCTTGATGCACCCCAGGATGCCATTTGCCCTCTTGGCCACAAGGGCATATTGCTGTCCCATGGAGGACTTACTGTCCCCCAGGACTCCAAGGTCTTTTTTTTGTGAAACTGCTTTCCAGGAGGCTGACCCCTGTATGGGTGCCTGATGTTGTTCCTCCCAAGGTGGAGGAATCATCTGGGAAAAGTAAATACAACAGTGTTGAACAGAGATGGCATTTTCACTGCTGGATGGTTTATGTGGGACTTTACTACCATTCCCACTACCAGTTGTAGAAGGACTCATCATTCAGGGCAAGGCATTCAGTACAGCTGGCAATGTAATAGGGAATCTTCCTTCTGACCCATGTCCACAATCCTTAAAATGAAGTAGTTCATAGAATCATAGACTGGCTTGTGCTAGATGGGACTTTAAAGATCATCTATGTCCAGTCCCCCTGCTATGTGTGGGAATATCTTCTACTAGATGGTGTTGTTCAAAGACCCATCCAACCTAGCCTTCAAGATTTCCAGTAACGGGGCATCCACAACCTTTTTGGGCAGCCTGTTTTAGTGCCTCATCACCCTTGCAGCAGGTGCATTTAATCAAAATCTACTTTTTACAGTTTCAAGCAATTACCCCTTGTCCTGTTATTGTAAGGCTGCTGCAGTACTTCCAGGAGCCTTGGCTCTTCACCGTGTTGAACAATCCCAATTCTTTCACCATATGGGAGGTGTTACACTGCCCTGATCACCTTCCTGGTTCTCCTTTGGGCTCACTCTACAGGTCTTCTTTCAGCTAGCAACTCCAGAGCTGTCCACAATACTTCAGGTAGGATCTCATCAGAGTAGAATAAATCTTGCCAGTCTGATCTTGAGCAGAGCCGATCTTGCCATTTGCCTTCTCATATGAAGAGAAATCAGGCTGGCATTAACACAGCCCTTGCACTGTGAAACCCTCACCCTTGGTATCTACAGAATCCTTGTAGAAGGATGCATCAAGTGCACTAAATCTATTGCTGGAGGGAGCAGTGACGTTTCTGGGAGCCACAAGCCTGATTAAATGCCACCTTTGAACTTCAAAATATGTCTTCTTGGTGCTCTGTTCCTCCTTCGGTCACAAGAAGAAACCAAGTTCTCTGATGTTTTATTTGACTTTGAGACCACAGAAATTTTGTTGTTTTGTTGCTGTTTTCCTTCAGCACTTTTTCCATTTACAAGCTCATCCAACAGTCAATCATTTCCCTTTCACCTCCTTACACTGTCACCTAAGACACAAATGCAATGTGACTATAAGACAGAGAGACTTTGTAAATTTAGTTTTATTACACAAAGGCCTTGAATGCTCAGGAAATATGAAAATTGCTGTGCAAATGCTGTAGCTGCCTCTACTACCACAGTCACTGTCTCTAAAACCTTGTAAACTCAACAGAATGAAAAAAGAAATATCTTCTCCTATGGGAGCATCTCATCGAAACTCTGGTTTTGGAAAACAAAATAGTATTTAATTCACAAAGCAGGCAACTTTGAAGTTAAAGCAAATTAGATTATTCAAATCAAATTATTTGTTCTAGAAAGCACAAGTAAGAAAGACATTGCTATTATATTTTATTTTTATACTAGTCATAGAATCATAGAATGGCTCAGGTTGGAAGCGACCTCAGAGGTTATCTACTCCAAATGCCTCTCAACTAGACTTTGCTGCTCAAGGCCTCATCCAGCCTGGCTTTGAACTCCCTCAGGAAAGAGGCATCCACAACCTCCCTGGACAACCTATTTCCCAGATGTGATAAAGTTAGAAAGGAACTTTAGGAGCAACTTCAGTTGTCAGGATGAACTTAGTTCTTCTCTGGATTTCTCTTTGGTTGGTTTTCCTATTTTGCCAACCATTTGTTTTTGGTTAAATTTCACCCGACTGTTGCATGATTTTTCCTCCTAGCTGATGAACCCTAACAATCAATCAGCTTTACTGTCCTTCTAAAATCTCTGGAGCCTCAGAAAATTCCAGCCAGAGAAACTGAACAACTTGCCCAAGGTCACAGAAATAACGAGGAAATTATCTGAGTCACAGTCCAATGGCTTAGACATCCTCCCTCAATAGAGCTCATTAATAAAAACCAGCTGAATTATATTAATAGAAATTAATTATGTCCAGGCTGGAGTTGAGTATGCCAGGAATATAATACAACTGTTACAGATGGTTCTCTGTGGCATTTCCAACCCTTAACTATAATATATGTGTGTAGGTCTGTGACATGCTGACAAGTGAACAGTGTCACATGAGCATCGTTAGGAAGAGGGAAATGAAATATGTAGGTTAATAGGAACTCAAACACCAACCAGTTCTCATGTGTGTTTGCACCACGCAGAGGTTCTACTGTTGTTTGATTTGTTTTGCCATGACAGTGGCACTTACACAGGCTGCCATGGCTAATGATTAGTGAGTTGATGTCATCCCATTCCATGTTGCAACAGATGGAAATCACTCAACTTGAAACTAATATTGCAAAGCATCAGCATGTATCATAGAATCATGGAACGGTTTGGGTTGGAAGAGATCTTAAAGATCATCTAGTTCCAAGTAACCTGACACAGGCAGGGACGACTGCCTTCCAATCCAAGCCACTCTGATTCCATGATTTTCAATTTCCTACCCTGATGTGATCTCCATTGTAGCCATATGTCACACAAAATATGTAGCCTACAATTCACCACCACTACTCATTACTAGTTATGTAATCACAAAGTTATATATCCAAAGCTTTCCAAAGTGATAGAAGAGAGAAAGAGGACACTGGAAATAAGTTAACCATAGTGACATTTCTTCAGGAGAACCCACAAACTGTAAATCTATCACCATGACACCTTTAATACCCTGAGTAATTCCCAAACATTATGACTCTCACACAGATGACACTATGAAGAAATATATGGCTTAGGATTTTTCTGGTTGATTTAACCCAAGATTTATTTCCAAGGCACTCAAGACTTTGACAAAATTCTGACTTGCTAATGTTCATCTCGAATCTTGGCAAATTCAAATCCCTCTTCCCATTCATATCTATAGAATCATAGAATTGTTTTGGTGAGAACGGTCCTCTAAGCAATCAAGTCTAACCAGCAACCCCCACACCATCATGGCCATTAAACCAGGTCGTGAAGTTCTATGTCCACACGTTTCTTGAACACCTCTAGGGATGGTGTCTCCACCACCTCCCTGGGCAGCCTGGTCCAATCCCTGACCACTCTTGCAACAAAGAAATTTTTCCTAATCTCCAAACTAAACCTCCCCTGGGACAATTTCAGGCCATTTGCTCTTGTTCTGTCACCTGACAATAGGCAGAAGAGACCAACTGTCACCTCACTCCAGCCTCTTTGCAGAGAGTTGTAGAGATCAGTGAGGTCTCTCCTCAGCCTCCTCTTCTCCAGGTTAAACAGCTCCAGTTCCCTCAGCTGTTCTTCACCAGATCCGTTCTCCAGCCCCTTCACCAGCTTTGTTGCCCTTCTCTGGACATGCTCCAGCACCTCAGCATCTTTCTAGTAGTGAGGGCCCTAAACTGAACCCATCATTTGAGGTATGGTGTCCTCAGTGCAGGGGACCAATCACTTCCCTACTCCTGCTGGCCGTACTGTTGCTGCTGGATGCCGTTGGCCTTTTTGGCCACTTTATCTTCAGCTGGCTATCATACAAAAGAAAAAGCAGATGTCCCTATTTTCACATAAATATATATCTAAAGTGCAGGTGGCATGGAAATAACTTTCTTAGTAATTGCCATATCAATTTCTTCCTCCCAGAGTAATTCATTATTGGAGTCATTACCTGAAAGACCTTCCTTAGCTTCCACTGCACCAGAGTAGGGCTATGTTTCCTCTTGGAAAACAGTGATTTGGTTAAGGCTTTTAATCTTAAACCTGCTAAATTGTGATAACAATTAGGTTGATTTCCTTCCCTCTGCAAGAGCTATACAAAATCCCATCAATCAAGGTGTATCTAATTATGAAACTAAGTTAAGAGGTGTTTGAACAAGATGGCTGAGATTCTCAAGGGACCAGAGAATTGAATTGGTGCTTCAGACATATCAAATTAGTTAATGATTTGGGGACCTTTATTCTGCAAAAGCATGCAAATTAAAAAAGAATAATGAAATTCATTAAAGCTGGGGAACATGGAGGAAGGAGGACATTTGGGCCTCACTGCATGTAGCATTGAGAACCTGCTTTGTCTTGGTAGAATGACAAGCACCTTGGTAAGGGCAGCAGTGGGATTTTCACAATCCACATTACGAGTGACCACAACTGACATTGTTGATCTAATTATCAAATAAAACCCATCCTTGTGAACCATTTCATGCACTTCCAAACTACTGTAGCTCACCCTTGCCTTTGTTGGGTGTGGACTCTTAGTCTTGGCTTGTGAGGGCAGCAAGCAGGCACGTTTTGGAGGAGCAAGAGATGACAGGGCTGGAAGACACCATCATGGTGAGCAGAGAGAAACTGTCAGTATACATGAATAGTGTAGATACCTGCCCTTGCAGCAGCTGTAGGACACTCCACACCTGAGGAGAAGTTTATTTCAGCCAGATGGTTAGAATCAGTGCTTATGCTAACCTTGCATTCATCGCCTCTATATTAAGCTCCTGGTTTATAAATCAAGCTTACTGCTCACTCCTGTGTGTTCATCTTCTGGCACAACCCAGCAACATTCCCTGCATTAAGGTTGCCCAGGGCCCTATTAAGTGTGATCACGAATGTCTCCAGGGACAGGTCCTCAACCACATCCCTGGGATACCTGTCCCAGTATTTCACCACTTCCATCGTGAAGAACTTCCTCCTGATGTCCAACCTAAATCTCCCCTGCTCCAGCTTCAAACCATTGCCCCTCTTCCTATCACCACAGGCCCTTTTAAACAGTCCCTCCTCAGCCTTCCTGTAGGTCCCCTTCAGATATTGAAATGCAGTTCTAAGGTCATCCCCAACCCTTCACTTCTCCAGGCCGAACAACCCCAATTCTTTCAGCCTGTCTTTGTAAGAGAGATTCTCCAGCTCTCATCTTTGTGGCTCTCCTCATGACCCTCTCCAGCAGGTTCGTGTCTCTCATGTGTTGGGGATCCTGTAGGTAGACACAGCATTCCACGTGAAGTCTCACCAAAACAGAGTAGAGTGTCAGAATCACCTGATCTATAAAGAACAATCACTTTAGCTGGAAAAGAACTCTAAACCCATCAGGTCCAGACATCAGTCCAATACTACCATGCTCCAGTAATCCATTTCCTACAGTGCCATGTCTAAATAGGATGGATAAAGGGAATTGAGGAATTTATCTTTATGCCACATGTGAGGAACTTATATGTTTTTTTTTTCTTACCCTAAAGGACATAGGAAATACAGCATCTACATTTTAGTAAGCACTCAGAAGATGCTTTTAGATGGTGAGAAAGCAATCAGGTGAATTTCTTATGTAACCACACATGCTGCAGTGTAGTTGCTCAGTAACACTCTTGGTATCAGTTGATGTAAAGTAAAGCAATTCCAAAGCACCACAGTGTCAGAACCTGACCTAAAATACAGGTGGAAATTTAGTATGTGCCAACTCAGAGCATTGTTACACATTTTTATCCTGACCACTGACAGCTCTCTCAACTGTGTGCTCTCCTCTGCATGACTTCCAGAAGCAGTATTTGTTCACTAGCATGTGATACCTGCACGAGGTCACCTCGGGCTTTCAAAGGGAAATGAGAGGTTATCCAGCTGTTGGAGGACATCAGACACTGACCCAGTGTTTTCTGATTGAGTTTCATTTTGGTGAATTTGTCCAAAGGAAAGGTGGTTAAGCAGCTAACCCCCCTTTCTCAAACCCTTCTGAAATCTGCTTTGACAGGTGAATGACTGCAGATGGAAGCAGGTGATTTAGCACCTGAGCTGCTACACATGACAGGCACTGAATGCTGTGGCAGGCTTTCTTAGGGCCTGTTGTGACTAAGCTCTTTGGGCTTAAAATTGTGCTTATACTTGTTCTCCTTCAGCAGAGTCCTGAAATGCTGAAAAAGGTGATGTGCTTTGGAGATGGATTCCCACAGTCTTGCAAACCAAAAGCAGATCTCAATCTGAAAGCAAAGTCAACCACATTCACTGAGGCACATTCCTAAGGTCTTTCAGAATTAGCTGGAGGCAACATAGTTTTAATACTTATAGAATGGTTTGAAACATAGAATGGTTTGGGGTGTGTCCCAGGTTGGGAAATACACGATTAAAACATCCTCTAGGGACTAGGGGATTGTTATCCCATAATTCTTCTATCTCTTCATAAACTCATGGCCAGGCCAGCTGCTCTCCTTTCCTCCCCCTCCAGCCTTCTGTCTGACTGGAGCTGCTTTATGGGGACAGACATGTAAGGAGCAGGCCTGGTTTGGGGCCTCCAGAGGCTGTGTTTGGGCCTCTTGGATGGCAGAGGCATGGAGGGGGGTGGGGATTGGAGCACTGGGGATTGTAGATTTAGTTTTGGGTTGGGGGAAAATTCAAGGAGGTTTGCTATGGATTTTGTATCTGCCTTGTAATTTCTGTCTGTAACTCTCTGTCCAAATATAATTCTGTTTTTCTCCAATTANAGGCTCCATAGCTGAATGCAGCACTTCAGGTGAGGTCTCACCAGAGCTGAGCAGAGTGGCAGAATCTCCTCTCTCCATCTGCTGGCCATGCTGCTTTTTTTTTGCTGGCCAAGGCTGACATTTGCCTCCTGNGTTAGGTGCATTTGCAACACACAGTTGCCTAGGGTTACCAGCTAGCATAACAAGATGTATTTCCAAATAATTTTCCTTTTGAAAATTAAAAGCAATTATTTAAGTGCCTATTAGGAAGGTATTTAACCCAGGTACTTCATATACATGAATTTAGAGAGTAAGCAGGAAACTACTCAAACGACTAAACATTCACTGCAGAGACTGCTTGAAATGATTGGAGAAGTAAAACCAAACCATAATAATTAAATCCATTAAAACAACTCAAGAGAGCACACAAGAAAATTCATGCAGCCAACTAAATTAACTGGCATGAAGGGTTTTTATGATTGATGAAGTATTTATTGAAAGTGCCTTCAATGGCTTTAGCCAATCAAGTAGTTTTGGGTGTGTGGCAGGTTTGGGTTTGAACATCTGCTATTCTCCTAATTAAATATGTTTGAGGAAAATATTACAACGGTCCATTTCTGATGCCTTTGGATCTCACCCAGTAACTGACTGCTGAGTAAACAAACTGTAATTCTATAATACCTGAAAAGTAGATTTCAGTCTCTAAGCATCCTGCAGCACTGTTCTGTGATCCTGTCCTGGTCTGAGCTAGACCAGAACCAGTTCTGCACAGTGCTGTCACTTCCCAGCTCAGGCTCTACTCACTGAGCTACTTTCTGAAGTTCACAGTAGGTTTGCTTCTAGCAGGGAGAAGCTGATAGGCAGAGTTCCTGCCAAGGACTGGGATGCAGAAAGGCTCTGCCTGAGGCTTGCTCCTCTGCACACCAAGAGCACTGCCACAGCTTGTGCCTCACCTTGTGGGGCAGGAAGGTAGAGGTGGCACCTGCAGGGAGGAGCAGACAGGACCCTCAGCTGCCCNAGCTGAGCAGAGTGGCAGAATCTCCTCTCTCCATCTGCTGGCCATGCTGCTTTTTTTTTGCTGGCCAAGGCTGACATTTGCCTCCTGGGGTGCAAGCTCATCATTTCATAGATAACATTTGCAATGTACTGACCTAAACCTGCAAGTCTGGCAGATTCTAGAAAAGGTTTTGTACTTAACCTGAAAAAAAAACCACAAATCAGACAAATTTTGCAGAACTTAATGGTAAACTACAGCTCAATTTTCACTTCCTTTTACATATCAGTCATCGTTTTTATTTCCTCCCACACTGTGAATGACCTACAAGCTTTTGGGGATAATTCATAGAATCATAGAATGGTAAGGTTGGAAGAGACCTCAAGGATCATCTAGTTCCAACCCCCTGCCATAGGCAGGGACACCTCCCACTAGCACAGGGCACTCAAGGCCTCGTCCAACCTGGCCTTGAACACCTCCAGGGAGGGAGCAGCCACAACCTCCCTGGGCAACCTGTGCCAGTGNTTCTGATGCCTTTGGATCTCACCCAGTAACTGACTGCTGAGTAAACAAACTGTAATTCTATAATACCTGAAAAGTAGATTTCAGTCTCTAAGCATCCTGCAGCACTGTTCTGTGATCCTGTCCTGGTCTGAGCTAGACCAGAACCAGTTCTGCACAGTGCTGTCACTTCCCAGCTCAGGCTCTACTCACTGAGCTACTTTCTGAAGTTCACAGTAGGTTTGCTTCTAGCAGGGAGAAGCTGATAGGCAGAGTTCCTGCCAAGGACTGGGATGCAGAAAGGCTCTGCCTGAGGCTTGCTCCTCTGCACACCAAGAGCACTGCCACAGCTTGTGCCTCACCTTGTGGGGCAGGAAGGTAGAGGTGGCACCTGCAGGGAGGAGCAGACAGGACCCTCAGCTGCCCTGTGAGGGATTGCATCCCATGGATGGCATCTTCAGGAGCAAGCTGAAGGATCATCAGGGTCAATCCTCTTCCTCCCTGACGCCCCAGGAGGACTCTGTCCCCTCTGCTTTGCATCCATATCTGTGTGTTCCTGAATCCAGTTCCAGAATGCAGCTCCTGAATCTGGTTCCCATTTGCTGCTGAGCCCAGTCTGGGACTTGCCTAGTGCCTGTTCCCAGCATCAGTGGTGTCAATGGTGCTGTCATTGCCATCAGGGGTTGGTTTGACTCTTGGTTTGTGTCTCTCTGTCTCCACTCCGTTGGATTGCTCTTTCGACCCCAGCTGGGTTAGTTTCTTTCCCACTCTGTCAGTCTCACTCCCTTCTTCCCTTTCTCTTCCCTTTGGGAAGGCAGAGTGCTCTCATCTGGTGGCCAGCCCAGCCCTAGCTTTCGACAGATCCACCACCTTGCCTTACTTAGGAAAAGTAAGAGACTTCTGACCTGAAAATTCCCTTCCAAACCAGAAGCATGCAGTCCCACCTGTTGCATAGTTTGAAGATTTGCTTAATATCATCCAGGGATCAGTAACAAAACTAATTGAGATCATTCCACCAGGAGCACTTGTCAGATTCCACTGTATTATTTGCTCTTAATTTATGATAATGCTTTTCAGTCCCTGGGCACACAAAGACTAGGACTTGCCCTAGTCTGTTTCCTCACAGTGTGTTTTCCTGCTTGTTTCCTTATCTTTAATGCCTCTTTCTAATTCCATTTTTTCCAGGATGACATGATAATTGCTCAGGATGAATGTTGCTAGCACTAAGCTGCGTTAAGATACTATGTTGTCAAAATCCTGCCATATTCCTTGCTATTTATCGATCTGGAAAAAGTCTTGAAAGAAATTTTTTTTTTTTTTTAATCTCTAAAAAAACCTGAACCCAATCCCATCGTTTTCAGGGAAGCATCAAGCCAGCCACAGCACAATTATTTTTGACAAACACTATTTTGGAATGCAGGCTGCCGCTGACTGAAACCTTTTTGTGTTGCTCGGCGGTTTGTGGACTCAAATTGAAGAGTTCCTACTGATTTCAAGGAGGGGTTTTGGAATAGACCTTGCTAAACGAAATGTTCTTTCTTCAGGGTTCCAAGGGACATATTTCCTCATCTTCAAAATGCAGTTTGCAGAAAGCGATGCCTGGAGCCTTTGTTAGCACAGCTCTGCCCTGAGCAGGCATCCTGGAAGGAAGAAAGACTTGGGAAGGCAGTTAATCCTGCAGCAGAACCACTGAAGCCAGTGTGAGTTATTCCATTTTCTTTCAGTTAAGAACTTGAGAACAGAGACCCCTATTCTCACTGGCATTAGTCAGACGCCTCACACAAAATTTCAGCAAGGAGAAACTTTGTCATTTCCCTACTTTTTTTCTATTTTTTTGTCATTTCTTTCAGTGGAGACAAATCATGCACAAGAAAAAATCCACTGAAATACATTAGAGGAACTGGTTTGATGCAGTTTAACAGTAAAGGGACCTCCTCATGTCTGGTTTCATCTCAGCTGGTCTCTCTAGCCTGAAGGGATATCACAGTTGTGTTTTTGAGATGCCTCACTGTGAGACCCAGAGGAATTTTGAAAAGAATGTTAGAGTACATGGGTAAAAACTCACATTGCTGCTGAGTTTTAATAAAAATATTGAGTTTTTCATGAGTTTGTAAACTGTTGTATAAACCCCTATAGAATTATAGAATGGTGGGGATTAGAAGTGACCTCTGGAAACCATCAAGTCCAACACTTCTGCCAGAGCAGGGTCACCTAGGGCAGGCCACAGCACAGCAACACATCCTGATGAGTCTTGAAAATCTCTGGAGAAGGAGAACTCCACAACCTCTCTGGGCAGCCTGTTACAGGACTCTAGCACCCTCAAAGCAAAGAATTTTCTCATGTTGAGATGGAACCTTCTGTGTTCCACTTTGTATCCACTGCTCCTTGTCCTATCACAGCACACCAGTGAAAAGAGTCTGTCCTCCTCGATATTTACAAACATAAAGCATTGACCTTCTCTTCTCCAGACTAAACACAAACTTTCACTACAAAGAAGCACTTGGCACATTAGTGTAAAGGAATTAATAATAAAATACTTACACAATATTTCCTTCCTAACAGTAAATTTAGCAGATGGCTGAGCCAGCTTTGCTGTCACTCCCTGAAAGAGAGGGACAATGTGGCTCTGAATCTGGGTGTGCTGTTGTTTCTGGGGAGAAGTTGGAAAGAGGAAGAGGAGGGAGAAAGGATAGGGGGGGAAAGGCAAATAAAGAGGAAGGGGTGGGGGAAAAGGGAAATGAGGAAAAGGGGAAAAGGAGAGAGGAGATGTGAGTAACAAGCAGCATAATAAAAGCTGGCTGCATATCTTAGCAACTGGAGTGGTCCTCGCAGGTGCTTTTCAGGATGAGAAGGATGTGATTTATCTGTGCACCAATTCATGTATGAAAAGTTCTAAGTGAAAGCACATACATGATTTAAAAGCCTTTATCTTTTATTTACAAGGCAGCCAAGTCAATCCTAGAAAATGCAGCCTCAGGATTTATATATATATTTTTTTCCCCCAAAACATACTGTTTTCATTACTGTCTGAAACAGATCTAGCTTCTGTATTAGGTTTTCTTGATAACATTTCCAAGAAGATATTGAAGGTGAGAAAGAACTTGTTCTCAAGCCAAATAAACACATGGCTTGATGGGCAGGCCTGAAATTGGTAGAGCAGTTGAAAATCTTTCCTTAGTTTGTTTTGAAAAGTTCATTTTGTTCCATTGCAAATCTGAAAGGGGCAGAACGAGATGGGAAAATGCAGCTCCAGAAAAAGAAATCAATTTTCATATGCAAATATAAACAATAAAAGATCACATTTTGCTTCATTTTCTTGAGTACTTATCACACAAAGTTGCTAGAGTTATTTTTGTGTTAGTTTCTCCTTTTCAGTGCAGCCTTCTGCACACTTGGAAACAGAGCTTTGTGCTGGGACATCTGACAGATGTGAAGGATTTCTTACTTCCTGCACTGTTTATAAACATTATTGTATCAAAATTTGTTTTGCCTAAGGCAAACATTATCCCTGGAAAGAATTCAGCTTTCATGAGGAAGAAAGTAGTATTTCAGGAACTATCTGCAGAATTTCCATTATCCAAAGGTACATTACACAGATCTCCAAGGTTACGTGTTCTCCAAGGGACATTATTGAATATGTGCAGGGTTTCCATTTTCCTGACAGGAACAATTACAAATGCCATGCAAGAATAATTTCATACAAAGAACTGAAACAGGCACCAGAAATTCTCCTAGGTAGCAGTTACAAATGCTTACATTAATGTTACAACTGCAAAACAAAAATCCTCCCTAGCAAACAGGAGGGTATTTATAGTTACCTTAAAACCTAGTTATAGGATTTTATTGCAGGGCACTCAGAAGGTGTGCTTAGACATGCTAATAGTTACCTTCAAACTCCCAGTACACACTGTGAAGTAAATTGTTCAGATACCAGAACTTTCCATCCTGCATCTGTTCCAGTAACGCTAGAAAGAACTGGCAGGCTGAGGGAGGTTCTCCTCCCCCTCTACTCTACAGCACTGAGGCCACATTGGAGTACTGGATGTAGTTGTGAACTCCCTATCTCTGTGAGAAGGAAAGACTGAGAGCCCTGGGGCTGTTGAGCCTGGGGAAGAGCAGCCTGAAAGGGGATCTGATTAACAGCTAAAGGGTAGGGGGCAAGAGGATGGGCCCAGACCCTTTTCTGTGGCTCCTGGTGACAGGACAAGAGGCAAGAAGCACAAACTGGAATCGTCCTTGTTCCCACCTGAACAAGAGGAGGAAAAACTTGGTGTGAGGGTGCTGGAGTCCTGGAACAGGCTGTCTGGAGAGGTTGTGGCATCTTCTTCTCTGGAGATTTTCAAGGCCCATCTGGATCTGTTCCTGTGCAGCCTGCCCTAGGTGATCCTGTTTGGCAGGGGACTGGACTGGATGGTTTCCAGAGGTCTTTTCAACCTCTGGGAAAGATTGCTGGGATTCTGAGAACTACTATGTGTCCTGCAAACACTGGCAAGAATCACGTGAGCACATATTTTTGAAGAGCAAAAGCCTGTGGAAAAGGGAATTTTGCTTTGATTCTCCAACACCTGCCAAGATGAAGAGTCAATGCAAGTTCACTACCTAGGATTGAATTCCTGTTTTTTGTGCTGACTCAATATTTGGTTTGTAACTCTTACTGAAGTGACAGCACATGCAGAATGCTCAAGCACTGGGTTAGTATTTTACAGGAGTATTCACAAAGGATATTTTGAAATAGACTTGGAAATACAGCACAATGAATCAAACATGCTGCTGCCAGCAGCCATTGCTTTGTTTCAACCACAGTATATGCTAGCACCAGAGATTCATTTCTAATTTTGCTCTGGACAGCTCCAGGATTTTTTGGCACTATTTCCACATTTTTCCCCTCAGCTCCTGTGTCTGTGGAGTGAAGAATAACCAAGCAGAACACTGCCTTAATAAAACACAGACCTAGAGCAGGGAAGATATACGAGTGAGTGCTAACATAACTTAGCTGAGCCAGCCTGTGCTTGCGTTGGAGGCTACTGATGTCTGAAAGGAGGTTGGAAGAAAGGTGCATTGGGAGCTGATAAAGGTCTTGCAGCATGTGAGCTTAAGTCAAGGTTAATGGAAGAGCCTCTCACACCATCTGGTTGTTTTACTGGACTCTAGTCCATATTCTGTCACGTTCCACCGGATTTTGTATTTGTTAAGGTTAACCTCTTGATATTCCCAGCTGCCAACTACTTTGTGCAATAAAGTTTTCCCATGAAAAATGCAATCTCATCAAACCCAGTAGTGGTTTTCAGAAGCAGCACAATAGACCAGCAATGAAGTTGACAGGAAGCCTCCTTGGGTCAGGATTCATACAGAGGAGACAGCCTCCTTGTGATTCATACAGAGGAGAGAAACATAACTCTGCTCTAGCTGGAAAGTGAGAAATATCATTTCAAGTTTGTCTTCTTCTTGACTCTGGAGAGGGCCTTGAAGCTACGCCAGCTGAGCTCCTTAGCTAACGGTTCCTGTGGGCAATGCTGCAGTGTGTAAATTCTTTCCAAATGCAAAACAGTACTGAGATTTCCAAACAGAACTGTTCTCTCTGTAGCTGTGCTCAGCAGATGCCTTTGACTTCATTAGCTTAAAATCAGTCAAGTCTTTAATTACCTGAGAAGGTAACTGCTTACTGCTTCCATGTTTCAGGTTTAGCTATGCTTAAGAATTTTCAGAGAACCATTGCAGATGCTGCTTTCTGGTAGCAAAAGTATTTTATGATGCTGAAATGGTCTCCCATCCAGTCACAACAACAACAGCATTCCTTAGCCGAGTATTAATTGAAGAATGCTGGTTGAAGAGTGATGACCAACATTAGGGATGGTGAGACACTGGAATGGGTTGCCCAGGGAGGCTGTGGATGCCCCCTCCATGAAGGTGTTCAATGCCAGGTTGGATGAGGCCTCGAGCAATCTGGTTCAGTGGGAGGTGTCCCTGCCCATGGCAGGGGGGTTTGAACTAGATGATTTGCAAGGTCCCTTCTAACACAAACCATTCTATGAATCTATGAACATTATTTTTTTATAATAGAGATAGAAATAAATCTTTCTGTGTTTTATTCTTGTTTGTCATTATGTTTGTCTTCTCCAGCCACTCTTCTGCCTTATTCATCTGCAGGCAAGCATATAGGATGTTCACGTTTTCAGACCGTTAAGTTTGGGGTTCTCTACTTTTTTTGTTTTGTGAAGAAGCTTCTGTTTGAAGCCTCCCACACATGAGCAACACAAGGTTGTGAAATATAAAGAAGTATTTCTCCAGGCTTGTATTAAAATCATAGCACTATTCAGAAGGACATAATAGTAGCACTGCTCTCTCAAGATAATAAACCAGAGTCAATTTTATTTTTCTTAAGAAACCAACATTCTGCAATAGTGTTTAGTAGGGTAGATGGTGAGTCAGCCACTGGAAAGTTAAAGCCAGCAGCTGCCTAGAGCTGCAGCCTATCTTAACTGCTTAAAGTCTCTCCTGGAGCCATTTTGAAACCTAAAAGTATTTACTTCTTGTGCCATTTTCCACACTAATATGCATGAGTTTCTGCATTTAAATGTAGTAACAGAAAATTTACACACATTGAAATGTATCAAATCCCATCAAATCTATTTCAAAACATAATGCACCACAATAGTGAAGGAAAGAGAAATTCTGTAAGCAGAGAAGCATGGAAAGTAACTGAGAATTATGGAGATAGGAAGATATCTACCAAAGTGCTCTCTGCAACTTCCTGAAAGGAGGTTGCAGTGAGGTAGGGGTTTGTCTTTTCTCCCTAGTATCAGGTGATGGAGGAAAAAATGCCCTCAAGCTGCACCAGGGGAGGTTTAGGTTGGAGATGAATAAAAATTTCTTTGTTGCAATAGTGATCAGGCATTGGAACAGGCTGCCCAGGGAGATGGTTGAGTCACCATGTCTGGAGGTGTTCAAGAAATGTGTGGACATGGCACTTTGGGACACAATTTAATAACCATGGGGTGTTGAGCTGACAGATGGACTTAGTAACCTCAGAGGTGTTTTCCAACTGAACTGATTCTATGATTCCAAGTAATTCCTGCTTTCTCCACAATGAAAGAGCTGACTGGATTTCTCAGTTTGGATACAGAGCTTTGATGTGTCCATGGAAAGTCATTCTAACCCCTTAATGTTGATAAAGTCTCATTTCAGATAAAGGATGCCCCTTGTCATTATGTGTACCTAAAAGAGACATTCCAGGGGCAGACAAAAGCTTCTAAAGCCTTTCTTGCTTGTTAATTTGGGATTATCATCTCCCTTTAGAGCCCAGGACAGCAAGTAATCCACTGATGTTTGTCAGGCACTGACAGAGCACTGCTTTTGAACAGCTCAGAAGCCTCAGCACTCTGATCTGTGAATCTTCCATGGAAGGAAAAAAAAGGCCAGCAGCAAAAAACGACTTATGAAATGCCCAGAGGTGTTGCCATAGTGCTGTATGCAGCTCTGGTGCTTCAGAAAATTCTGCTGCTTCCCTTCATGCCCTGAAGGGTTGTTTTTATGACCCTGTCAAGGATATTAATCATGTATGGTTGATGCTATAGAGTGGAAGGATCTCTTGTAGTTGCAGTAAATAATTCCTCCTGTTCCTATACTTTGAGTGTTCTGCTCAAAATGTACCTCATCAGCTCAGCTCACTGTTGAACAGTTGCACAGCAAGTCTCAGTGGAGAAACACCATAATATTAAATGCTATGTATGTCATAGAATTGTTTGGGTTGGAAAAGACCTCTAGGGCCATCAAGTTGAGCCATCAACTCAACACTGCCATGGCCATTAAACCACGTCCCTGAGTGCCATGTCCACATATTTCTTGAATACATCCAGGGATGGTCACTCTATTATCTCCCTGGGCAGCCTGTTCCAATCCCTGGCCACACTTGCAGCAAAGAAATTTTTCCTAATCTCCAACCTAAACCTCCTGTGGCACAATTTTGGGTCATGTACTCTTGCTCTATCGCCTGATACTAGGAAGAAGAGACCAACCCCCACTTGATTCCAACATGCTTTCAGGCAGTGACTTCATACATGTGGGGAACAAGATGGTCATTTATACATTTTGGATATCTTCAATTAAACACAAGTCTATGGAAGATTTTTTATTTTCTTTTATTTTATTTTAAAAAATTTTTAAATAAAATAAATCCTCTTTGTTCCAGCAAGGTAGGAAAAATAATATCCATCAAATTTAATGTTCTGTTTTTAAACAAAGAGCCTGAAGTTTCATAAACTTTCCATTTGTAATGCTTTGGAGCTTTCTGATATTTCCTCCAAATTTGGTATCTTTAAGCTTGAGCTTTCTGAATAGGGGATTAAAGCCTTTTTCCTAATGAAAAGTCAGTTCTTATTCAGATAAATAGAATCATAGAGCCATTTGAGTTGGAGAAGACCTCGAAGATCATCCAGTCCAACCCCTGACCTAACAGCACTATGGTCATTAAGCTATGCCTTGTTACCTGGGCTTTAGTAAATACTAGCTCCACCTTTTGTCCTTAAATGGGGAAAACATTACAGAAAATTTAAGACCTTGTTTCTTAAACATATTTTTTCTACTTTAACCACCTTCATGACTCTCACCGTCCCTAAAGGCTAATCAAGTCTATTATCAGCAACATCATAGGCTCTGATATCTGCTATTTAGAAGAGGTTGGAACTTCTCTCTGAGTGGGTTCAGGTAACATTTCAGCTTCAATATTAACTTTCTGTAGTTATATGAACTTTGTTTTCTCACTAGTATGAGCCCATATTTGATGTCTGCTCTGCCCTATTTATCAGGAGTCCCATAGAGAAGGCAAGGAATGATGGAGACAAGTTACTGCTGGGGAGATTCCCATTGGGCTCCAGAAGGAAACATTTCCCCATGAGAATAGTTGGACATTGGAATCATCTCCCAAGGGAAGCAGTGGAGTCCCATACACTGGACAGTTTTAAGACTTGGCTTGACAGGATGCTGGGCTGGCTTATTTCAACTGCACCATCATCTAGAAAAGTTGGAGCAGATGGTCCTTGGAGGTATCTTCCCCGCTGGCATTCTGTGATTCTATGACAAACCACTTCACTGAACACTATCTTTCTTCTTATCTTAAATGGCAGCTGCTCTTTTCCTTAGTCATACGAGATTCTGATGCTGCACTAAACCAGGGTCTGCCTCTTCCTGGAATGTATGCAGGCCGTGGTAAGATCCCAGCCAGATGTGGCATCTATTTCTAGCTTTTTTCACAAGCCCACCTTCACTCACAACTGATAGAAAAATTGGAGTCTAATCATACTGAAGTGATAGATCTCAACACTGGGAACAACTCTTTTTCTTGGATGTGTTAATCAGTTGCCAGAGCATTCAGCATTCACTTTAATATGAACCTTCTGAAAGGAACAGGAGAAGTCTCAGGCAAAAAGGATTCGCAGTTTGCACTGGAGTCCCATTTTGAACAAAAGCAATGATTTCATCTCTTTAGATAAAAGCTTTGACATGAGAGTTCAAAGGCAGCAAACACTATGGAAGTACCAGTGAACAGACCAAGTACCAGTTAACAAGCCAGACCAATCTGACTAAGATTGGACATGCTGGGCAAGTAAAAAGGCACTGTCTAGAAATGGGATCCCATGTAGGTGTTTCATTTACAGGCAGAGCTATGCTGGCCCTCAGCTGTAATTCCAAGCAACAGCTATGTTTCACCTGCACCTAACAGCTCTTTTTTGTATACACATGGCTTGCAAAGCCAGCTAGATCTTCAGACCCACACTGACCATACATCAAAGCTCACATCTACCAGGATTACCAAGAAGTAGGAACTTACATTTGTATAGGTTCAAAAGGATAATTTAGAATCCCTTTTGACTCAGTGTTTCACAGTGAAAGAAAGATCACACTTTTTTTGGACTGTCCTTACTGTGAAAGCCCTATTTCCTACAAGCCATTCAGAATGTTTAGCAAGTATGTGTATCTATGGTGAATCTTGACTGGTGTTCTGGATAGCATGCAGATATTAGGCAATTACACCAGGGAGCATCTTTAAGTTAGCAGCCCGTCTGTAGCAGATAAGCATGTACATAATTGTGGTGCTAAAAAAACCAACTAACCAAACCACAACAACCAGAACCACAACAAAACCCAACCACCCTGAAGTCATAAAAAGAACTGCAGTTAAGAGCTACAATTAAGAGTTGAAACTTCATTCCAGCTGTGTAACTTAATCTACAGAACATTTTTGATCAGGATTAGGAAGCAGAGGACATGCTGTCTGTTTCCCTGCCACAAAGGAGGGGAGAGAGTCATGGATAAATCCCAAATGATATCACTTCATCATATTTACATTATAGTGAAGTTCTTGGTCCAGCTGTCTGTCATGGCATGATATAAAAACTTCAGTTCTACAAGTTGACTTCGGGGGTCACTATAGAGTCACAGAACTGTTGAGGTTGGATCACGTTGTTGAAACCATCAGGTCCAACCACTCACCTAGAGCTCACAATCCCATCACTGATGCTAAGCCGCTGCCACTAAACCATGTCCCTCAGCATCACATCCAAGTAGCTTTTAAATCCCTCCAGGGATGGTGACTCCACCACCTCCCTGGGAAGCCTGCTCCAATACCTGAGAACCCTTTCTGATAAGAATTTTTTCCTAATATCCAACCTGAACCTCCCTCAGCACAATTTGTTGTTGTTTCCTCTTGTCCTGTTACCATCCAGAGTTCAGCACAGGTATCTCTTTCTTCAGTGTCAGGAAAAGAGGAACAGAAAACCTGTGAAGAATCCCAGAGAGAGTTCTTCTGCAAGGCTTTCTCCAGCTGCCAGGAACAACCCGACAGGAGCTAATTTCAGCTTTGAAGGGTCAGATTCATTTGTGCTGTCTGGTTTTGTTGTTTGGTTTGCAGTGTTGTGCCAGATTGGCAGTGATCAGGCTGAGCATGCTGGATTTACAACTGCTGTGCACCATCAGAGCAGCTCCTGAAACAGGCTTCCTGTTCCCCTTCACCTTGCTGTTACCCAGTCTGAGGTCACACATATCCTCAGCATTCCCCTTCCATTTACCAACTCAACTGAAGTGTATTTGACTCCAGACAGCATAAGAAAAATCAGGAGGTGCTGGAAGGATGAGATGTGGAAATGTCCAAAGAGAAAATATTTCATTTTTCCACACCCACATAGAGAAATCTACATCCTGCCACATCTGTTCTGTTGTCATGGAAAGACCAAAGATTTTGAATGCTTTGCTTGCCACTGAAGTCATGAAGATAAATTCTGCTTTGTGTCCAAGAAAACTGAGATGGAAAACACCTTCTCCAGCCTGCTCAGGGTATTGTCCTTGGCCTCATATTAGCCATCTTGAAGGTATCTTTGTGCCCAGCCATCTGCCTTGCTGGTCCTTTTGCTGGTCCAGAGGAGGCCATGAAGATGATCAGAAGGTGGAGTTCCTCTCCAAGGAGGACAAGCTGAAAGAGGTGGGACTGTTGTTTGCAGCAAATAACTCATTGGAAGCAATTGATGAGAGAATGGAAAGAAAACCCTGCCAGAATATTCGCCAAGGAGACACCTGATAAGAACTCTGTTGCTGTTACAAGGAAGAATGGGGCATTAGAGAGGGAAGTGCTTGTATGTTGGTCAAGCTACCATGGACGTAATACATGTAGTAAGGCCTAGAAGAGGATGATCATAAACTAAGCAAGCTTACAGGGGTTTTCTTTATTTCACAGTTACCATCTTTCTTGCTCCTATCTTTTGGTGTCAGGGCCACAACAATTAAAAAGCAGAAAAGACAGCAAGGAGAAAGGGATCTGCAGCATTCTTTTCTCAGTACTGAAGATGTGGTCACAAGCTCCCTCAGCCTGCAACCATGGGCCCTGGCCCTGGACAAGCCAACACTATTTCACACTTCATACACCTTTCAGCTATGTTCTTCTTTCCAGTATATTTGTTTTCAGATGTTTTGGGAGCTTGGCATATAAGCACCCATCTGTATACAGCACCAAGTGTTTAGGGCTACATATTGGATGGTGAATTCAGCACTTAGAAGTCTGCCTACTGATGTGTTCCATAGTATGTTCTCATGACCAAGATGGGAAGCCAGGCTTTGGCTTTAGCTTAGGTGCCTTTGTCTGGCCAGTGCTGCAATAAATGTCCCTCAGCAAGCCAGCATGGCAGACTCCAGCACCCACAGGTGAAGGTAAATTATCAGTTCTGGGGCACCCAACAAAAGAAGGACATTTAATCGCTGGAGTGTGTCCAGAGCAGGCCATGAAGATGAGCAGAGGGCTGGAGCAGCTCTGCTATGGTGATAGGCTGACATAGTTGGGGCTATTCAGCCTGAAGAAAAGGTGTCAGGGAGACATAAGAGCAGCCTTCTGGTACCTGAAAGGGGCTACAGCAAAGCTGGGAAGGGACTTTTTACAATAGCTTGTAGTGATAGGGCAAGGGGCAGGGGATCGAGGAAGGCAGATTTAGACTGGAGATTAGGAAGAAATTCTTTACAGTGAGGGTGGTGAGACACTGGAATAGGTTCCCAGGGAGGTTGTGGATGAGGCTTCAAATAACCTGGTCTAATGGGAGGTGTCCCTGCCCATGACAGGAGTGTTGGAAACAGGTGATCTTTAAGGTCTCTTCCAACCCAAACCATGTGAATCTATGAACCACTGAGAACATCTGAAAATAAATGAAAAATATTTTGGCACTGTGTCCAATTTTTGTTCACTTCCCAAAATGATCACTTGCCAATGCAGCATATTCCAGAAACATCTCTGTCTTGTTTGCCTGCATCGCCAAGTAGCTGCTCTAGCACACAGAGACATATTCCAGCTACTTCCATCTGCAGAAGGCAGTAAGATAGCAGTGCCAGCACAGTTGCCAGCAGCTCCTTGCAATTCAGTGGCTTTTTCATTTATTTAGCTCCTTCTACATGCTTTGCAACCAGCCCTGGCTGGAGAGCTCTGTGAACCAGCACAGCTGCAGACCGTGCAATGCTCAGGCATTGCAGTGGTTGGAAGAGTGGTTGGAAAGGTGCCCAGCAGAAAAGGACATGAGGCTGTCAGTCAAAAGCTGTCTAAATATGATCCAGCTTGTGCCCAGGTGACCAAAACAGCCAACAGCATCCTGGCTTGCATCAGCCATAGTATGGCCAGCAGGACCAGGGAAAGGATTGTCCTCCTGTACTGAACACTGGTGAGCCCACACCTCAAATACTGGGTTCAATTTTGGGCCCCACTCTCCAAGAAGGACACAGAGCTGTTGGACTAGGTCTAGAGAAGGGCAGTAAGAGTGGTGAAGGGTCTGGAGAACAGGTTTGGTGAGCAAAGAACTGAGGTTGTTCAGCCTGAAGAAAAGGAGGCTGAGGGGAGACCTCTCTCTCCAACTCCATGAAAGGAGGTTGGAGCCAGGTGGGTGTTCATCTCTTCTCCCAAGTAACAAGAAAGAGGATAAAAGGAAATGGCCTCAAGTTGCACCAAGGGATGTTTAGATTGGGAATGAGGAAAAAAATTCTGCCCCTAAAAGTCTGCCTAGGAAAAATTTCTTCCACAAGAAGTCTGTCAAGCCCTGGAATAGGCTGTCCAGGGCAGTGGTGGAGTCCCCATCTCTAGCAGGATTTAAAAGACATGTAGATGTGATGTTGAGGGACATGGTTTAGTGGAGACCTGGCAGTGTTTGGATAGTGGTTGGACTTGATGATCTTAAAGGTCTCTTCTAAGCAAAATGACTCAATGATTCTGTACATGAGTTTCTTTCAGCAAGATAAAACTGAAAAAAAAAAATAAAAAACTTTTCCCATAAGCACATAAAGTTTTCCCTTCACTCACACCTTCTTCCAAAGAATTTTGGTGACCATGGGGTTTTACTACAGGTAACATCCATTTAAGTTGCCCATATAACAAGAAGTAGAAACACCACACCTGCTTATTTTTGTTGTCATTTCCCCCAAGTATTTAAAAATCTATAAATCTGTACTAAGTCCCAAATCCTCTAACATTGCTGGCCCTTGCTGCAAGCAAAGCTCTTCATCCCAATCTAAGCACTGCCATTAGATAGATACTTGCTGCACAGCTGCCAGGGGCTGCATTAACATGAGCTGCCTCACCAGAACGGACTCCTGGTGTCCAGGCGAGTACAAACATGGATAGATGGGCAAGAAGGTTGCTTTAATAGAGTCCTGGCTGTATGTAACACAGCAAACACTTCACTAAACCATGAAGTCAATACACATTGCTTTTCTAAGGCAAGTGCTGAAATAAAGAAACTCAACCCCATCCCTCAAAGTCAATGGTCCAGCTTGCCTTTGGTTTAGCTCACAAAGAAGCAGATGCCAAACGTGCACAGACAGAATGCAGAAAAGCTTAGGTTTGTAACCCACTTCATAACCTTTAAAAAAAGCAATCCACAAGACTATTTCCTCACCTCTTGGAAGTCCAGTGTGAGTCCGTACTGACGGACCAACTGTATTCTGGTCTGCAGCACACTGGATTCTGGGCTGATCCTTAGCAGCTTGATTAGAAGGTTGAGAGAAAGGGTGCTGTCCCTCTGCTGAGACCCCACCTNGTGAGACTCCGGCCCAGGTTGCCCAGATACCCCATCCCAGGTGTGGTTAGATGAGGCTCTGAGCAACCTGCTCTGTTGCAGATGCCCCTGCTAACCACAGGGTGTTTGGACTACGAGGCCTTTAAAGATCCTGCCCAACCTAAATCATTCCATGACTCTATGAGTAGTAATACCTTTGCTTCACCAGTCTTGTGGTCTAATTAGATGAACCTCACCTGGGGAAGGTAGCTCATCTGCAGCTCTTTATAGCCTGCTAGAGGTTGAGAGACATTTGCAAGCAGCTAGGGCTAGTTGTTGAAGGAAATGCACCACAGTAAGTTCTCTTGGTGATGCACTGAACTGTCCCCTATGGTAAGGAAGCTTCAAGAAGGGGTACAATTTTTAGGCTGAATCAATCAGCCACAGGAACTGCAGTGCAGGATGAGTGATTGTAGGAGAAAGAGAAGATGAAAGCTGCTGACCAGTATAAACTGGATGGATGTGGACATACAGAGACATTTCATAACACCATGGGAAGATGCACCTGGGGCTGGTTTAAGTCCACTATTCTTAAAGGGACACTAAGGGGACCATTTGGATTGCCAGTTGAAGACACACTCACCACGAGCCAGCAATGGTCCTTGGCAGCCTAGAAGGCAGCTGTGTGCTAGGCTGCATCCAAGGCAGTGAGAGCAACAGGACAGGGAGGGGATTCTGCCCCTCTGCTCTGCTCTGCTGAGACCCCACCTGCAGCACTGTGTCCAGCTCTGTGCCAGTAAGATGGACATGGAGCTTCTGGAGCGGGTCTAGAGGAGGCCAGATAATCAGAGGGCCAAAGAGCCTCCCCTATGGGGACAGGCTGAGAGAGTTGAGGCTTTTCAGGCTGGAGAAGGCTCCAGGAGACCTTAGAGCAGCCTTCCAGTATCTGAAGGGGGCTACAGGAGAGATGGGGAGAGACTTTGGACAAGGGCTTGGAGTGATAGGATGTGAGGGAATAGATTGAAGCTTGAGAAGGGGAGATTTAGACTGGAAATTGGAAGAAATTATTTACAGAAAGGAAGTGGATGCCCCTTCTCTGGAGGTGTTCACGGCCAAGCTGGATGAGGCCTTGAGCAACCCGACCTAGTGGAAAGCGTCCCTGCCTGTGGCAGGGGGGATTGGAAGTGGATGATCTTCAAGGTCCCTTCCACCTAAACCATTCTATGAATCCATGAATCTTTTGTCTGTCAAAGGGATGAGGTCAATTCCATTAACTGCCAGCCGTTGCAATTAGAGGACTTCAGAAGCTAGTGACAGTCCAAAACACAGCTCTGAATTATGGCTTTTTCCTTGACACATTAAGTGAGCCAGCCCCTTCTTGGGGCTGTGTGTTGGATATCACAAATTAATGGCTACACAAAATGACAGCTGAACAAGGCCCATCAGCTTCAGTACACACCACACACACACACACAAAAAAAAAAAACCAACAAAAAACCAAAAAACAAACCCAACCAAACCCAACAACAGAAAAACAGAGGAAGAATACAAACCCAGAGCAATTATTCCTCCACTCTCAAACAAACAAACAAATTAGAACAAAATAAACAGGAGTAAAGGAAAGACATGTTTTATCCCATCAAGATTTAACTGCACTATTACTTTGGCCCTTTATGGGCCAAGATAATAATCTTTTTAGTTGCTTATGTCAGGGAGAATCAATCATTAATTTATAATACTTGCTTTGCAACCTGGTCCTCTTTTCCTAGCTATCAGTTACCTAAATTACTTCACAATGTTAAATCCATAAATATTATGTGCTGTCTCTTCAGGGTTTCAGTGATATTTTTAGCTATTAATCAAGCTACCTCATTTCTTGATTTTAGTTGCCTGGCTGTACTCTAGCTATGAGTTGTTTGGTATGACGATACAGGTGTTAGAAATCAACAAGCAATACAGATGCCAGCAGGAAAGCCTGGCTGATGCTAAACACCCTCATCCACACACAAGAGCCTTTTATTTTTCACAGCAGAACAGCAGCCTTCCAGTACCTGAAAGGGGGCTACAAGAAAGCTGGGAATGGACTTTTTTACAAGGCCTTGTAGTGGCAGGACAACAGCAAATGGATCGAAGCTGGAGGAGGTCAGATTTAGACTGGAAATTAGGAAGAAATTCTTTACAGTGAGGGTCATGAGACACTGGGACAGGTTGCCCAGAGAGGCTGAGGGTGCCTCCTCCATGGAGTTATTCAAGGTCAGGTTGGATGAGGCCTTTGAGCAACCTGGTCTAGTGGGAGGTGTTCTTGCCCATAGCAAGTGGGTTGGAACTGGATGATCTTTAAGGTCTCTTCCGACCCAAATTGTTCTCTGAATCTACATCTTGATGAGCAGTTCTGATGGGTGCACCAGAACTGGATGCAGTACTCCAGGTGGGGCTTCACAGGAATAGAGCAGAGGGATGGAATCATCTCCCTCATCCTGCTGGTCATGCTGTTTTTAATGCAGCCCAGGACACATCATTTATTGTCTTTTAACAGTCTAGATTTCAAAGGCTTTTCTATCAATGTGGTCACTGTGGATACTGTAAAGAAAGTGTAGCTAGAATTGGAAGATCTCCCCTTTTAGTTACTCTTGGGCATTGAATGCTTGCCAGGGCTGTATTTTCAGTTTTCTTTGTGTTTATTTGTCAACTCAGTGCCTCTAATCTTGCTCCCACTTCAGGAAGAGTGACTTGCATGTTAGAGAGGAGCACACTAGCTCTTTGATAGGTGTGACAGCAGGTACGTGACATGAGGCAGTCTCTCAATTACTGGTAAAATGCCTCCAGTTCTGTCTCTATCCAGACTTCATTTCCCTCTCAATCACATCCTTTCTGATGTCTGCTTGTAGGTTTTGGTTTTGTGGTTTTGTTTTTTTTTTTTTTTCCTTCCCTCAACATATATTTTTTGCTGGTAGTATTGACAGCTCCTGGAGGATACACAAGAACACATCAAATAACACATATGGGCAGTTAGTGAACAGAGTAAGTACACGGCTCAGGGGAGGTATCCTTTTGTTGTTATCATTTTTAGGTGAGGCTGTTGTCTGTAATAGAGCTACAGCTAGAAAAATATAATGACCATAAAGAAAGAATAGGTCAAAAACATCGATTTCCTCATTTTCACCACCCAGCTACAAACAGGGCAGCCCTCCATTCCCTGTTCTCAAGAATTTTAATTTTCCTCAGTGAAGAACCCTCAGAGGACCACCTGAAATATTTGCCTTGCAGTTAGGTCAGTTCTACCAGTATGTTATGACTTACTGTAAATGAGAAAGGTATCCCATTGAGGATCTGATATATTGAAGTGTTACCTTCCAGGCTTACTAGAGCCAAATCCAATTCAAGAGTTTTCTCTGACTGACTGGTCTTAATCCAGCAGAATGAAAACACATCTTATAATAAAACATATTAAACCTCTGTTGAGCAGATGATGCACTGGGTGGAGGTTTCATCTGAGATAAAACTGCTGAATAAACCTCTTCTTTATTCTGACCTGTACAGTAATGCTGTAATGTCGAAATGAGAGGTTAAGGTCCAAGAAACAGCAGTTCAAGATCTTTGCCTGCAAAGAGAAGAGCTTCAGGATGATGAGGCATTGAGATTTACCTCCCTCTGTTTAAGTGAGTAAATCTAACCACAGAATCACAGAATGTTAGGGGTTGGAGTGGACCTCCAGATAATGTATCCAGGTGGGTTTTGAAAGTCTCCAGAGAAGGAGACTCCACAACCTCTCTGGGCAGCCTGTTCCAGGGCTCCAGCACCCTCACCATAAAAGAATTGTCTCCTCATGCTGTGGAGGAACCTTGTTCCTTTTCCTATCAGGAAGGGAGGCGAGAGG
Source organism: Ramphastos sulfuratus (assembly GCA_013399055.1). Classification (NCBI taxonomy): domain Eukaryota; kingdom Metazoa; phylum Chordata; class Aves; order Piciformes; family Ramphastidae; genus Ramphastos; species Ramphastos sulfuratus. Next base: position 149,182 of record WBNM01046159.1, read on the forward strand.
AAGGGACAAATTAAAAAGTAAAAAAAAAAAGAAAGAAAAAATAAAAGAAAAATGACAAAGAAAGAAAGAAGAATAAATAGAAAAAGAGAAGGAAAAAGAGCCTTCAGAATTCTCTTTGCTATAGAAAACCAGAGAACACAAACTGATAGTGCATGATGAAAGAGATGGTCACCATTCTGTGGTCCGGGGGACAAGTCCTTCTATATCCTGAATCCAGACAGGCCAGGTATTCAGCTTTCCTGCTGCTGCATTGATCCACTCAGTTCTCTAGAAAGCAGTGAAGTTCCTCTTACAACATCTCTCAGAATTCCTTCCAGTCAACAACAGAAAAGCTGTAACATGCTTTCCAGACCCCTTCCCTGACACTTTTTAAAGCACCATCACAAAGAAGCTCTTTTTCATTCTGAAGTTGACATGAAGCAGGTGAGCAGTAAGAGAGAACACATAGACCTGCACAGCACCCAGACTGACAGACCTTTGTGAAATCCACTGCTACCTGCAGCCAGTGATCAACAGGAGCATTTCTTTCCTGGAAGGGCACAGCCAACTTGACAAGGTGTCCTTAGGCTGGCACATTTTGTCATGCTTCATATTAAACTGCAACAAAACATAATGGTAGTCTAGGTGTGAAGTGACGTTGGTGTGGCACTGTCCTCAGCTCAGGGGATGTCCTTGAGAAACTGATTTATCTATTTAAAACAATCTCAGTAGCTCAGAAGCCTGTCCTGCTGAGATAAGCCACTGTCACTGTCTACAGCCTAACATATATGTTCTATAGTCCTATGACACAGGCACTGAATGCAATGTAGGACTAATTCTGCCTTTCTATGGGGAAATAGAAAAAAAGAAAAAAAAGGGAAAAAAGTAAAAGGAAAAAGAAAAAAATTAAGAGAAAAAAAAAGGAAATGTAAAAAGAAAAGGAAAAGAGAAAGAAAAAAGGAAAACAAAGGAAAATAAGAAAAAGAATAAAAAAGAAAAAATGGAAAAGAAAAAATAAAACAGAAAAGCAAATAAAAATGAAACAGAAAAAAATAGAAAAAGAAGTAAGAGGAAAAGGAAATATAAAAAGAAAAGGAAAGGAAAAGGAAAAGAAAGGGAAAAAAAAAAAAGGAAAATGAAAGAACAAGCTCAGTGCAGTTGAACTCCCTGGCTAGCAAAGAGCAACACTAACTTTAATACATGAACACATTACTCAGAGTGCTGAGCAGTCAGCCACCACTGGACTTTACAAGCAGAGCAGGTTCTGAAAGAAACAGCAGTTCATGCTACAAAGCTACCGAGATTTGCATTTGAGTTATTATTTCTGTGTGCACCAGAAAGTTAAGATTGCTGAAAGTGAGGTTTTCAAGAACTCAGCAGCTTCCCAACAACCTGTGAAAAATTCCCAGTATGCAGCAGCTCCTAGGGTAATCTAAAAAGGGTAGATTCAACCCAGATAATTTGCAGAGCAGTTTTAATATCTTGCAACACAGAGAGTATGAGCACCTAAGGAAGTTGCTTCTACAGACACGGCTGCACAGCTTTGCTGCAAGTGGCTTTTCTGGAATCTAATATGGGCTGAGGTCACACACACAGTCACAGAATGTTAGGGGTTGAAAGGGACATCAAAAGATCATCCAGTCCAGCCCCCCTGCTAGAGCAGGATCACCTAGCGCAGGTCACGCAGGAACATATCCAAGAGGGTTTTGAATGTGTCCAGAGAAGGAGACTCCACAACCTCCCCGGGCATCCTGCTCCAGATCTGTCACCCTCACAGTGAAAAAGCTTTTCCTTCTGTTCACTTGGAACCTACTCTGCTCCAGCTTCCACCCACTGGCCTTTGTCCTACAACTGGACATCACTGAGCAGAGCCTGACTACACCCTCCTGACACTGCCCTTCACTTCTTTATAAACATGAATGAGGTCACCCCTCAGGCTCCTCTTCTTCAAGCTCTCTCAGCCTTTCCTCATCAGGGAGATGTTCCACTGCCTTCAGAATCTCCGTGGCTCTGTGCTGGATGCTCTCATGCAGTTCCCTGGAGTCCTTCTTGAACTGAGCGTCCCAGAACTGGACACAATATTCCAGTTGTGGCCTAGCCAGGAGAGTGTAGAGGGGCAGGAGAACCTCTCTTGACCTACTCACCACACCCCTTCTAATGCACCCCAGGATGCCATTGGCCTTCTTCACCACCCGGGGCACATTGCTAACTCATATCCCACCTGCTGTTGGTGAAAGTTTTTTTCTCTTTATCCCCTTTCAGTTAGAATTTGTTGGGTTCTCCTAACACACCACTTCTGCTGATACCAATCCTTTAAAGATAAATCAGTGTGTGACACATCTTGAAATGGGAAGTTTTGTTTTTTTCCAGTCAAGCAAGGAAGTCAGTAGGTGATTTCCAATTGCTTAAAAACAATACTTTCAGGCTCTCATTCCTCTTGTTCAAGACAAGCAAACATCAATTTACACTGACTTGTCATAACATCTCAGCCTAATGAGAAGGGAGCAGTAGCAGCTGAATATACAACAGAGAGCCTTTATGACCCAGCTCACCTGAGTGTGGAGTGGAAAAGAATTCTTTTCCAGTTGTGTCAAGGAAGAAAAAAAATCAGTCAAAAGGGAATATGCATCTTATTTCCTGTAAGTTTCTGATACAGAGTGTGAACTTTGGAAGATAAGGAAGCTGTATCTCACTTAGGTGGGAAACTCCCTTACAGCAGGAGCAGCAGGGTAGATACATGGCTCAAATCTGTATTTAAATATCAGTGCAGCCATAGTTAAACAAAGGAATACCCAGGGAAGAGGAAACATCTGCTCTGGCGAGAACATTTTGCGCTTTTAAGTACCTCCACTGGAAATTCACTTTTTCTTCATGGCACAGAGTTATAAAAAGCAGAATTTAATGCTAGGGTGAAAATAATACTGTGTTCAGTTCTGGGCCCCCCATTTCAAGAAGGACATAGAACTGCTTGAGAGAGTCCAACGCAGAGCCACAAAGATGATTGAGGAAATGGAGCATTACTTACAAGGAGAGATGGAGAAACCTGGGGCTCCTTAGCTTGGAGGAGACAGAGAGGTGACCTCATCAATGTTTATAAATACTTAAAGGGGAGTGCCAGGAGACTGGAGCCAGGCTGTTCTTGGTGATGCCTGATGACAGGACGAGGGGCAATGGGTGGAAGCTGAAGCATAGGAAGTTTCATTTAAACATGAGGAGGATTTTTTTCACTGTGAGGGTGACAGAACACTGGAACAGGCTGCCCAGGGGCGTTGTGGAGTCTCCCTCTCTGGAGATACTCAAAACCCTCTTGGATATGTTCCTGTGTGACCTGCCCTAGGTGATCCTGCTCTGGCAGGGGGATTGGACTGGAAGATCTTTCAAGTTCCTCTCCAGCCCCTGACATTCTCTCATTCTGTGACTCTGTAAATCGTAAGGTATGAAGTATTTGTGACAGATGTTCCTGCTCAGTGGGAGAGATCACAATTAACATCCTGTAAGTCACCAGTTGGACATTTAGGAAGCAAGAAGTGAATCCATCATTTGCCAACAGATCTACATGTGAACAGAAAGCAGACATGCTGCTGTACTGTGTGTTTTATCCACCAGAAACAGAAAAAATGATGGAAATGCCAAATAACACCAGTTTCTACCACTGATGGCAATACAGGTGTATCTTGCAGTTTGGGCTGATAGTAACAAATACAACTATTCTAGGAAGTAATTCATCCAAAGGACTTACTGACGGTTTCGATTGTCTGTCCTGGAGAGGAATGAGTTGCTGGAGCATGTCTGAAGAAGGACAACAAAGCTGATGAAGGGCTTGGAGACTTGAAGAACAGGTCAGGTGAGGGGTAGCTGAGTGATCTGGGGTCATTTTGTCTAGAGAAGAGGAAGTTGAGAGGAGACCTCCTTGCTCTCTACAACTGTATGAGAGTTGACATGAGGTGGGGATTGGCATGAGGTGGGGGTTGGTCTCTTCTCCCCAGTATTGGATGATAGAGGGAAAGAAGTGGCCTGAAATTGTGCCGGGGAGGTTTAAATTGCAGATTAGGAAAAATTTCTTTGCTGCAAAAGTGGTCAGGGATTGGAGCAGACTGCCCAGGGAGGTGGTGGAGTCACCATTCCTGGAGGTGTACAAGAAATGTGTGGACTTGGCACTTGGGGACATGGTTTAATGGCCATAGTGGTGTTGAGCTGATGATTGGTTGTGAACTTAAGGGGCTTTTCCTACTGAAACAATTCTATGATTTTATGCTGAAGACAGTCCCAGAGCTGCTGGAGTCAGTGATGTCAGGATTTCATCCATAAAACCAATGAGATGGAAAGAAATACAAAAACATTGAAGTCTACAACATGGGCTGTTAATGATGTGAACAGTGGGGTGGATGGAGGAAAAGCACAAGTGAGAGATTTATTCTGTTTCATCATCTGGAGATGCATATCCAGAGATGCACATCTTAGTGTACAGTCACTCATGTTGTTTGAGGGGGTTATGTATATCTGTTTCAGTCACAAAAACTGACTGCTGCCTTTCATCCTACTTCACCAACTTCTCAATTCCCTACTTACATCAACCTGAGATGTCAGAGAAAGATTTTCAGTCTCCCATCCATGTCTAAGCTGACAACTTCTTTTGTCTCTTCACTGGTAGCTCATTTCTGTACAGAATTGAGAGTTGAATTTTCTTTGTTGTTGTTTCTGTTGTTTCACCTTCTGGAAGAAGGAAAAGACACCAATGCCCTCAATAATGTTGAAGTTCCTGAAGGATCTGCATCTTCCTGTGCTATTTTCAAGAAGCCTGAATTAAGAGCACAGAGGTTTATAAAGATATACACTTTAGATGGTTCTCCTGCAAGGCAGCAAAAGGATCTTATCAATGCTGATCAATATCTCAAGGACAGGGGTTGAGAGGACTATTTTCAGTGGTATTCCAGTGACAGTACAAAGGGCAATGGGCACAAACTGGAACCCAGGAGGTTACATCTGAAGATAAGGAGAAACTTTTCTGGGGATGCTGGAGTCGTGAGCAGGAGTCTCCTTCTCTAGAGTCAGGGGTGTTGGACTAGATGATCTTTCCAGGTCCCTTCCAACTCCCTAACATTCTGTGATTCTCAGAGGGCAGAGAAGCAAATCCTCATATTCACCATGGCTCCAGTATCTGGGGCAAGCAGGGAAAGCTGGACATAGCTCCAATCCAATTCCCAGTCCTAGCACTAGTGAGAACTGCTGGGCAGAAGCACCATGCTCTGTGTGGGAGCCTATAGCCAAAGGCTGGCTGAGCAGCCTGGAGCACTCCCTGCAGCTGTTCCTTAGTGTGCGGTAGCAGTCTTTGCTAATCAATGACATTCAGAACCTGGCTTGCTGGTGCCTGCTGAAGCCAACAAGGAAGAATTCTGTCCCAGACTTACACTAAATGTCATAATGAGTAGCATACTATCTGTGATCCCCACACCTACAGAAAAAAAAAAAGAGTAAAAATCACAGAATCACAGAATGTCAAGGCCTGGAAGTGACCTCAGAAGATCACCTAGTCCAACTCCCCTGCCAGAGCAGGAACACCTATACCATAATAAATACATAAATTAAAACAAAACAAAACCCTAACCAAACCAAAACACCCAAACAAACAATAAAAGGTATTTCCAGCTCATTTTTACACCCAATCCAGTTTATTCCACTAGAAATTCAAGTTTATGCCAGTGAGATATTTGCTCACAGCAGAACATCAAAAGCAGTGGGGGTAGCATTTTTATGAAAAAGATTTTGATTTCCCATGAGAAAGGACAAAATTCTCTTAAATCACCTTCTACAACATCTTTTTGGGAGGATGCTGGAGAAAGGATCAATCATTTAAAAGCTAGACTGCTCAGAGCATTTGGTTTTGTCTCATTTCTGGGAAGGAAAAACGTATCTTAAATTGCCTTCTTTCTTTCTGTATTTGCAGGCGTATATTTGGTATTTTTTTCTCATCTCTGCTTTTATTCATGAGTTGTCACAAAAATAAGTAAGCCAGAAGAAAACAAATAAGGCAAAACAAAAGGACAGAGAGCTCCAAGAGCTTGACAGTAGGCTCTATCCTAAGGCCACCAGACCAAAACTGTCATAAATCAGCAAGAGCTCAGCTTTCTGATGTGTGATCATTGCATGATGACCTCAATGAAGTGTTGAGCACATTAATGTTGTGAAATTCTTTACACTGAGGGTGGTGACACACTGCAAGAGGTTGCCCAGGGAGTTCATGGACGCTCCCTTTCTGGAGGTTTTCAACGCCAAGTTGAATGGAGTCTTGAGCAACCTGGTCTAGCGGAGGATGTCCCTGCCCATGGCAGGGGGATTGGAACTGGATGATCTTTAAGCTCCCTTCTGTGCTGGTTTAAGGGTAATTGGAATATTTTAATAGAGAAAATTATATTATAGGCTGTGAAAAGGAAACAATGGTGATGTCTACTTCACTCATAGGCTTGCTGTGATGTTTAGGAATAAGTACATAAACATTAGATAAGTCAGTCGGGCTGGTCACGGGNCCTGGTTGCTGTCACAGCTGGGAAGACGCTAATAGTTTGTCTCCCCTGCCACTGCTGAGGGAGCATCATTCCACAATCATCCCACTCATGGAAGAAGTGCTTGAGACACTTTGGAGTTTGGTGGCTTTTCCACCCTCCTTGGACTTTTGCCATTTGGATCCATGATTGGGTATTGCTTGCAGCATCAGAAGGCAGCCGAGCCACAGAGAAATCCAGCGAGGGATCATCTCTAATTTCCTATCTCACCTCCATGAGTAAAGCCTGCTGGTCCCTTAATTCTCTGCTCAACCTGATTGATAGTGGGGTGAAGCTGTGCTTGTGACTTAGCTGTTTCCATTTTCTGACTTCCTAAATCTCTATATCTGCTGATAGCATCCTGTGAAGATTTTTCCCAATTGAATTGAGCCTGTAAATAAACCTAAACTAATTCTGTATATAGTTTGAGGGCAGGGTTTTCAGGAAAATAAAATAATTTGATCTTTATAATTCCTAACTCGGTCACAATTAAGTCTCTGCCTCCACGACAGGAAGTCTATGCAGAGAATGTGGACCATGATCTTCCTGGATAGGTAACCCTTTGGGCCAGTCATGAGGAATGTGTTCTGGAGTGCAAGTCAAAAAACTTGCTGTTCTTCAGTAAATGCTGAGGAAACCACTGCCCAGTGCTAGTACCAAAAAGCCTTGATCACAGATAGAGTTGCCCCAAAAGGGAATAGTTGTGGAGATCAGGTTTAGTTTTGGAGATGCCACTAGAAGAAAGACATTGAGGTGCTGGAGCTTGCCCAGAAAACTTAGCGACAGGTCTAGAGGGCAAGTTTTATGAGGAGTGGGTGAGGGGACTGTGGTTGTTCAACCAGGAGAAAAGGAGGCTGATGGGAAATCTCACTCTCTACAACTCTCTGAAAGGAGGCTGAATGAGATGGGGGTCACTCTTCTGCCAAAGAACTAGTGATAGGACAAGGGGAAACAGTTTCAGGTTGTGCCAAGGGATGTTTAGATTGGACATTAAGGACAATTTCTCCCCCAAAAGGGTGGTCAAGCCCTGGAATAGACTGTTGAAGGCAGTGGTGGAGCCCCTATTCCTAGACTGATATAGAAGCCATGCAGATGTGCTGATGGACATGGTTAAGTGGTGACCTGGCAGTGTTTGGTTAAAGGCTGGACTCAATGTCAAAGGTCTCTTCCAACCAAAACAATTCTGTGACTCTAGGTCAGGATGAAGCAAAGCCTTTCCTGTCCTGTGCTCAGCCTGTCTGGAGTGTTTTCTAGCAGAATTAGGTGAAAAATGCCTCTAATGCCTGCAGTGGATGGCTGCAGCCCTGCAGAGCTTGCCAGGCTGCTCAATGAGCCAGTCCTTCTTGAATAAGATGAGATGCTTGACAGAAGGATTACGACGTGAACTTCTCTGGCCAGGGTAATCTGCAGTGTAGATTAGACTGCCATAAAGGTGCTCCCTGGGCTTGAAATGTCTGACAACGTTCAGAGCACAGCTTAGCTGCTTTATTGCTGTTTTACCAGTAAGCTGATGACCAGGGCAACATTTGCTGATGGTGTTGTGGCAGAGAGGGGAGTTGTATTAGAGCTTTTGATTTAAATAATCTGACCATTCTGAGTCATTAAAGAAAAGCAATGTCCCCTCATTAAATCCAAAGCTTTAAATGTCACTGGCTATCATGCCTTGCTATGGTATACTGAGAAAAGTGTGTCTGATTATTAATTAACCACAGATGAACCCAAGGAGACCTGCAGCTCGTGTTTAATGGCTACTTTAGAGGACAGCAGTAATCAAGCACATAAGCTATAAATCAATCAAATACCATCCTCACCATCATAGGCAATCCCATGGCATCAGTGACCTGCAAATGCCTGTATAGCTCTGAGGTCAAGTGTGGACACAACAACCCTTTCTCCTGGCCATGGCAATTTATGCATCCCCTTCTAGGAACCTGACACGAATCATACTGTGATGTTTTCCATACTGCTCTCAGAGAGGGAATTTTTTAGGATTATAGGTCCTTTGAGTTATGAAGGGCTCTTTTGTCTTGGATGCCTAGTAGATGTTCTCAGAACTATTAATGCTGCACTAATAGAGTGTGTCTGTGCCCCTTAGATTATTTTCCCAGCACTCCTGTTCAGTGCTTCAATGTATATCCAAACCTCCTCAAACACCAGCAAACTCAATGAGCTGCATGACTGCTCACTTTTTGGAAGTGTAGTTGGCATTTAACAGGACCTCAGAAGCTGCAGGGAATGAAATAATTCCTGATAAAAAGAACAAGCAGGAATCATGTTAATTTCCTAGATTGTCTCCCAACCAGTACAGGTTAGGGGTTTACCTGCTGGAAAGCAGCTCTGTGGAGAAGGACCTAGGAGTCCTGATGGACAGGTTTCACCATGAGCCAGCAATGTGTTCTTGCGGCCAAGAAGTCAAATGATCTCCTGGTGTGTATTAAGAAGAGTGTGGTCAGCAGGTCCAGGCAGGTTGTTCTCCCCCTCTACTCAGCCCTAGTGAGGCCACATCTTGAATGGTCAGTGTCTCTTCTAGAGAAATGGAGCCAGAATCTTTTCAGTGGTGCCCNGAGGAGAAAATCCCTTGCTGTGAGGGTGCTGGAGCCCTGGAGCAGGCTGCCCACAGAGGTTGTGCAGTCTCCTTCTCTGGAGAGATTCCAAACCTACCTGGACATTGTGATGCTGGGCAAGCTGCTGTGGGTGTCCCTCATTTAGCAGAGGGGCTGGACTGGATGATCTTCAGATTAATCTCTATCATTCTGTGACTCCGTGATTCCAAAATACCCACACGGTGATTCAGTCTTTAATCACACCAACAGATGTTTTCTCTTTTCTCCATACATGGATTTTGGGAAACTGTGCTCTTTGCCACTCTCATCTGTGAAGGAGTCCTGGGAAAAGCTGATGGTGTTCACCTACTAGCAGAACGAGACAAGTAAGTTGTGAACAGGAAAGTAAACTTGCAGTGGGTTTGCTAACTCCACATTCAGGAACATTATTACGTGTGATAAATAAGCACTCACTCCTCTCTCCAAAATAATTGGCTTCATCTTTTGCCTACCAGCTATAAGACCTATTTTTAATTTACTCTTTTTCTTACTCACTTTTTGATGTAGCAGTTCAGGGAGGGTTTCAATTCCTTTCTCCCTTTTTACCATGCTTCTAATTACCCAGCCTAATTGCTCTGAACTGGTATGAGCCTGTGCATTTGGAAATGATTCTCTTTAATTACAATTCTTTAATGAAGAAAATGTCACTGAAATACATCTTACTGAAAGAAAAAAACACCACTGAAATACATCTTCCAGCCTCGTGGTAGTGCAAGAACATGAGATGGAAGTTCAACATACTTTACTTTGCCCTATGACAGGTACAGAGGCAATGGGCACTAAAGCAAAGGATGCTCAGTCTGAACATCAGGAAACAATTCTTCACTCTGAGGCTGACCAAGGTCTGGAACAGGTTGCCCAAGGGAGGTTTGGATGCTCCTTCCTTGCAGATATTCAAGAGCTGTCTGGATGTTGTCATGGGCAACTGGCTCTGGACAGCCCTGTCTGAGAAGGAAGGGTGGACCAGGTGACCTCCACTGGTGCCTTCCAACCTCAATTATTCTGATTCTCAATCCACTGTTTGCAGGCAGGGCCAGTTGCTAATGGGTGTCACTCCCTAAAGCCACTCTTGCCTTCAGCTGAACAGACCCCCTCACTCTCCAACCCAAACACCCTGGGGGCCTCCACTGACCTTGCTGCAATTGACACCTTTTGTGGATACACTTCCTGTACTGAGAGCCCCAAACTGGGTTCGGCAGAGGGCAATAACAGCATCTCTCAATCCCAAGGCTACACTTCCATGTGGCAGCACCTTTACCTGGTGGGTCAGTGCTTTGGCCATAGTGCACCTCACATAGGGAAGGTTGTTGTCACCCCAGGCCCAGGGAAAGTCCTCAGTAGCCCCAAACTCAGATGGGGACATCATTCTCAAGAGCTGCTGCAGCTGCAAGGTGTTACTCTTTCCACATATGTGCCATGTGGAATGAGGACTGAGCCCTGTGGACCATTGCCACCACTTGTTGTTCAATCTCATTCTGCCTGGAGCACCATTTCAATTTCTTCTGCACCAGTTGCCCTGTTAACAGCAAAAATCTTCATTACTGCAATTCTAGCTGCTAACTCCCTGTCCTCACAGCAGCTACCTGCCAGTAGGCACTTAAAGACCCTTTTTAATCAAGAACTGAAGAAACTGGAGCTATAAACTGGAGTGCATCCAAAGAAGGGCAACAAAACTGGTCTGGAGCACAGGTCTTGTGAGGAGCAGATGAAGGAATTGGGGTTGTTTAGTTTGGAGAAAAGGAGCCTCAGAGGAGACCTTCTGACTCTCTACAACTCCCTGAAAGGAGATGGGAGCCAGGAACTAATCTTTTTTCCCAAGTAACAAACAATAGGATGAGAGTAAATGTCCTCAAGTTGCACCAGGGGAGGTTTGGTTTGGACATGAGGAACAATTTCTTCACTCTAAACGGGTTGTCAAACCCTGGCCCAGGACAGTGGCACCTGGGCCATGCAGATGTGGTGCTGAGGGACATGGTTTAGTTGTGACCTGGCAGTGCTGAGTTAAGGGTTAGATTTGATGATCTTTAGCAACCCAAGGTATTCTGTAATTCTTAGCAAAAGCCTCTAGAAGCCACGAAAAGTAGCTAAAACCAACAATCATAATTTAAAAGCAATATAATCAGAAAAAAAAAAAAAAAAGAGAAACCAACTCCACAAGCAACTGCTTGAGAGGAAATAAAATAAAAAAAAAAAAAAAAAACCCCCCCCCCCCCCCCCCCAAAAAAAAAAAAAAAAACAAAACCAAAAAACCCAAATCAAACCAGAGCAAAAAAATCCACAGAACAAAAGAATTGTGGAGCACTAGGTATGGTACATCCCTATCCAGGCTGCTTTCTCTGCACTTTATGGTCCATTAGGCAGACATTCCCTCATGTTGCCTGCAAACTCCCCACAGGACAAGTGAGTTTTCTGCCAGCACTTATCCAATTCCCCTTTGAGCACAGGTGTGTTGTGTACACTTGTTTTGCTCTACTTACAACTTTACTGCAATGAGTTTAACAATTTTAGGTCTTCCCTGAGGAGAAGCTGTGATAGCCCAGTCCTCTCTTGTCTCAAAACAATGCATATGGCAGGAGCCCATACTGACTCTATTTTCTCAGAATCATGGAATACATCTGGTTGGAAGAGACAGACCTCCAAGATCATCCAGTCCAATCCCTGACTCAGCTCTGAAGGGTTAGCTCTAAACCATGTCCCTAAGGGCCAGGTCCACATACTGCTTAAACAGCCCCAGCAATGGTGACTCCATCACTGCCCTGGGCAGACCATTCCAATGTTTGAGAATTCTCTCAGTGAAGAAATATTTCCTAACCTCCAGCCTGAAGGTGCAGCTTGGAACCATTTCCTTTGGTCCTGTTGCTTGCTACCAAGGAGAAGGTGTGACAATACCTGGTCTTGGATAGACAGGGTGATGGCCTTAGTAGTTCTGTCAGAGAGATGCTGGCTGGGCAGATCACTTGATAAAGGAGAGGATTTCTGAGGAGGAGGTGGGAATTCCCTCTTTAAAACCACTTCAACAGGGCTACTGAAAGGCCAGTGGAGACGCTGCACTGGAGAGCACACCACACTCTGCACACTTCTCTGTGATTTGGAGAGACCCCCCCCCTTCATCCCCCTACATGGACCACAACTTCCAGGGTTGCATTTACCTTGGAAGACCCTGCTGGAATGTACACTAAGCACCAGAACTTAGACTGTATCTGTGGAGTCATCGCTTCTCTCTTTTTTTTGTCTCCATCTTCCCTCTGCTCTGGCCCATTACTGAGAGTTTTCCCTGGCTACAAACTCAGTTCAGCAGCTGTTTGGTGTTGGTTTGCCTTTATTTACTCCAAGGCAATTTTTGAATCTTAGCACAACACCACCCCTCCCCACTCTTCAAGGTTAACTCAGGACACCAGGCCATGACAGAAGCTCATGCCAGTCAGCCTATGGCATCTTTCCTGAATCAAACCATCTCCCCCCACAGGAGTTTAAAGCTTATTGTACATGCATGCTCTCTGTAGGTGAAGTCTGGATCATTTCTCTGTGAGTTCTCCTCAATGAGGAGTGTTTATGAGTGGCAGCAGACAAGTAGTTCACATTGTCACTTGTCAGGACATCAGTGCATGCTCCCAGGTCTACCAGTTCTCCTTTTTGGAGAGCAGCCATTGCCTAAGCAATAGTTTCCAGCTGAATTAATTACTGCTTAGTATAGCAATGTGTTCTGCTCTGTTAACTTAGCCATCTGCTCTTCCTTCCAAGCTTGGGTGTCCTTCCATAGTGAAACCTGTAACCTAATGCAAGCTACTTAAAATGTGCAGCAGAAGCTCTGTGACCACCAGAGGTGGTGTTGAATGGCCAGGGCTACATTCAAAGCCATGTGATGTTCCTCAGGAAAGGTGCCAGGTTTTTGATGGTGCATATTTCTCATGCAGTTCATTGTCAGTTACTTACTACACAAGTTAACAGGCTCTTTTCTGAAATGTATTAGCTGTCTGAACCACAGAGCTTGGAGGGCTCAGATCAGCAGCTGAGTCTAGCTGGAGGACTGTACCCAGTGAGGTTCCCCAGAGGTCTATAACTGAGTCCAGTCTTATTCATAGAATCATAGAATGGTAAGGTTGGAAGTGACCTCAAAGATCATCTAGTTCCACCCCCCCGCCGTAGGCAGGGACACTTCCCACTAGAACAGGTTGCTCAAAGGCATCATCCAACCTAGCCTTGAACACCTCCAGGGAGGGAGCAGCCACAACCTCCTCGGGCAACATTTTCCAGTGTCTCACCACCCTAACTGTAAAGAACTTCCTCCTAACATCCAGTCTAAATTTCCCCTCTGCCAGTTTAAACCCATTGCCCCTTGTCCTGTCATTACAAGACCTTGTAACTAGTCCCTCCCCAGCCTTCCTGTAGGCCCCCTTTCAGATACTGGAAGGCTACTCTAAGGTCTCCTGGAAGCCTTCTCTTCTCCAGGCCGAAAAGCCCCAACTCTCTCAGTCTGTCCTCATAGCAGAGGTGCTCCAGCCCTCTGATCATCTTCGTGGCCCTCCTCTGGACTCGCTCCAACAGTTTGATGTCCTTATGTTGGGGGCTCCAGAACTGTACACAGCACTCCAGGTGGGGTCTTACAAGAGCAGAGTAAAGGGAGAGAATCATCTCCCTTTGCCTTGCTGGCCATGCTTCTCTTGATGCAGCCCAGAACACAATTGATCATCTTCATCAATGACCTGAATGAAGGACAGAGCAAGCCTGCTGATGGTACCAAGCTGTAAGGAGTGGCTTACACCCCATCAGGTTGTGCTGCCATTCATTGTAATTTGGAGAGGATGCAGAGCTGGGGGAGAGGAACTTCATGAAGGGCAAGTGTAGGCCCTGGGACCTGGAGAGGAGCAACCCCCTGCACCAGTACAAGTGAGGGATGAGCTGCTGGGAAGCAGCTCTACAGAGAAGGACCTGGGAGTGGTGGGGCACAAGCCAGCAATTTGCCCTCATGGCCAAGAAGGCAAATGGTCTCCTGGAGTGCATTAAGAAGAGTGTGATCAGCAGGTTGAGGGAGTAGGTTTTTACATCACAGGTTTCCCAGTCATGTTACTTGAAACCCAGCAAAACTAGAAGGACCTGGCTCACCTGCTTAACTGCCACAGCAAGACATCTTTAATTGTGAAGTGTCTAAAGCTTCCCTGCTACACTGCAATATTCTCTTTGTGCAGCCTGGAACATGGAGGGGGTTTACGCTAAGATAAATAGGCTGTAATGCACTAAATAAGGCTCCAAACATTATTTATCATCTCATGCCACAGCAGATAAATTGCTAGTGACCACTTCGTCCAGTCTTTGAGCTTATGCAGCAAAAACAGGGGAAAACATAATAAATTTAGCTGCAGGGCTTTCTTCATTTTGCAAAGGGATAACCAGCAGTAATTTGCTGTTTATGTAAAGAAGAATACTTTAAGGTAGCTAGCAAAATACTGAATGGCACCAAAAGACATTCCTACACCTTTCTCTGAAATATCTGTTCCGCTGCTGACAGAATCAAGCCAGTACATTAATGCAGTAATAAGCTAATCCAATAGGGGTTTACTCCTGTTCCTCATAAGCAACCTTCTCTAAACTCATTACCCCTGCATAGCTGTGCATATGATTTGAAGGGGAAAGTTATTTAAGTGACAACAAGTTGTTCTAGAGGGATTTACTGAAACTCGATTACCCAGGACCCTGTAATGTCTCCAGCTAGAGTGTTCCCACTGATTTCAGTTCAAAAGCATGGCTAAAAAGTATGAAATGCACATCTGGCTGGATTCTGGCTGCTCGCTTGTTGAGGGTCAGGGCTGGACTGCCCACCAGACAAGTGCCAGAGGATCTCCATGAAGCCCTCTGCTTCACAAAAGGAAGAGAAAAGGAAGAAGAAAGAGGGATTGATAGGGTGGGAAAGAAACTAACCCAGCTGGTATGCAAAAAAAGAACATTCCAATGGAATAGACACAGAGACACAAACCAAGAGCTAAACCAACCCCTGATAGCAATGATGGCACCATTTGCACCACTGATGCTGGGGACAGGCACTGGGCAAGTCCCAGGCTGGACTCAGAAGCAAGTGGGAGCTGGATTCTGGAACTGGATTCAAGAACACATGGATCAGGATGGAAGGCAGAAGGAACGAAGTCCTCCTGGAACATCAGCCAGAGAAGAAGAGGCTTTACCCTAGTGATCCCTCAGCTTGCTCCTGAAGATGCCATCCATGGGATGCAATCGTTTGTTGGGGCAGTTGAGGGTTACCTGTCCTGTCTTCTGCTCCTGCAGATGCCACCTCTGCCTTCCTGGCCCTCAAGGTGTGGCATAAGCTGTGGCAGTGCCCTTGGTGTGCAGAGGAGCAAGTCTCAACCAGAGCCTTTCTGCAGCCCAGCCCTTGGCAGGAACTCTGCCCATCAGCTTCTCCCTGCTAGAAGCAGCCCCTGTCTGTGCAAACCTGCCCTGAACTTCAGAAAGTGCTTCACTGAGCAAAGAAGTGACAGCACTGAACAAAACTGGTTCTGCTTTGGTTCACACCAGGACACGAACGTAGCTCAGTGTAAAAGAAAGCTGCTGTGTTCAAATGTGAGCAGCCCATCTAGGAGATCATTCCAGTTTAGAAACATGACTAAAATACAATAATTGCTTTGAGAAGCTGCTTCTTAGTCATACAGAAAACTTATCTGTACACTTTTTATTTACTAGCAGTTTGTACATTAAAAATAGTTCCTTTTTTTTTTTTTTTTTTTAGTCTCCAAGCTGGTATATAACAGGAATTTATGCAAAGAGCTGCTCCAAAATGTATCCTAATGCAGAAGAAAAGATCCTCAAGTAGTGGAGAAGTCAGTTTCTGGAATCAGATCTTTTAAGACATAATAACATTATACTTTATACCGATGCAAAGAGGTTCCAAGCCCATTTAGATAGTCTCTGATTAGGTCTGTGCTGCTGAGACCTCACAGTGGCAATAGGGTGGAAATAACCTGGGCAAGCTGCGTCTCACCACAGCACTCGAACGTCTGGCTGCAATTCCAGGAAACGTCCACCAGGAGGCGACACTCTACACCACCGATATAGCAGATCAAGGTTTGCCTTTGATCTCCTTATCCTGCAACCCTCTCTGGACCAAAAGGCATCTGAAATATACCTCATTTTTCTTTCTACAGTAGTGAAATATCAAATCCTTCTTGAAAACAAAGCACCACAAAACAGTAAAAAGGCAAACAAACAAAACCACTCATGTTGAAAACTTGACTATTTCAGAAAGTTTAACCCAAGATTTGATCAGAGAGAGCTTCACGTGAGCATGAGTCATGAACATGGACATATCTCTGTGCTGGAGCCCATCTCAAGTCCTGTCTGAGGTAGGTGAGGAGCAGATAAAGGCTCAGTCATTGCTGGGAATCTGATGCTATTGGTGGCACAACCCTAGTGTACTCAAGAGAGAGACTAGTTGGAGCTGACCACAAAAGACAATGTCCAGGCAATCTCAGCGTAAGAAGGAGCATTTAATTTCCTGTCACTATAATTACTCCTAACTGTAAATGTCACAGAAAAGGGAGAGGAAGAATCACACTATATCTGCAGTTGGAAGGGAACCATAAGGATGCTGATATCCAACTCGCTGCTCTTTGTGTGACTACCTAAAACTAAACCATGTAACTAAGAGCATTTTCCTGATTCTTTTTGAACTCCGACAGGTTTGGTGCCATGACCACTTCACTGGTGAGCCTGTGTCAGCAACCAACCACCACCTCAATGACTCTTTCAGAATCTGAGCTTCCCCTGATAAAGCTTATTTCCATTTCTTGTGTCCTATCCCTGGTCACCAGAGAGAGGAGATCATCACCTCCTCCTCTGCTGCCCCTTTTAAGGAAGTTGCAGACTTCAACGAGGTCACTTCTTAGCCTTCTCTTCTCCAGTCTGAACAAGCCAAGTGACCTCAGCCACATCTCATAAGTCTTGCCATTTTGGACACCATTCTTGGTTTGATGTTCTTCTCATACTGAGGCACCCAAACCTGCACATAGAAGAAGATGAGGGCAGTCAGGCAGGACCTGCCTTTCACAATCCTATGATGACTGAGCCTGAGATATAAATTTCATTAGATGCAAAATAAAGATGTCCAGAGTTGCAAAAGGACAGATCTGGAGCTGTCAGAAATGAAGAAAGAGAGAGGAGTTAGGAAAATAGAGAGATGAATATGTAGAGAGTGAGAATGTGAGAGAAGCTGGGGACATCTGAGGAGACAATTAGTAGAAGGGTACTGCACCATGGTAAGGAGTTGGAGGGGAAGAACCCATGTATCATCAGCCTGCCTCAGTAACTACAAAGCTTCTGCAGTGACTGTCACTGAAAGATTTGCTCAGCTGGAAGTAGAAAAGCAGGCAGTCACATGACAACAGGAAGAAAAAGAGATAATTTTGGACTTTTCAATGCCTTTGGGAAAACAAAACAAAACAAAAATATCAGGGAATACAGTTTGAGCTCCCAGAAAGTTTCTTTGCTTTGTGAAAAAAATGGATTACTGTAAAACAGGAGCCTCCCTTGTTTTTAAGCTGAGGGAAACATCCCTGGCTCGAGCAGTCCTTACAGATTCAGCAGGTGTGAGGATTTTGTGGATAAATACATTGTCAGCCTATGCTCAGGCTTTGGAGAAGATACCATTTCCTTTGGCTTAATGAGATGATGTATCCTTCTAATGCTTCAGGTCACTTCATTTTGAGTTTTTGGTGATTAGGCAATTCAGTTACCCAGCAAATGAGCTAAGGACTACAAATAACGTCTAGTTAGGGAGTGATGACAGACTTACTGTAATGCATAGCTAAATGCAAGATGTCCTGATGAAAAGGTCCTCTTAGGGTAGTAGGAATGCTGTAGGAGGCATGCCAACAAGTCACAGATAGAGGTGTAATTCTGTTGTGTCTTTACATACACCTGGCAGCAGCAAAAAGTAATGAATGACCCTGCTAAAGAAAAGGAGAAATAAGAGAAACTGATCTTCCAATGCTGGGGGAGCTGGGATTGTTTGATATTAAGAAGACAAACCGGAAAGGGAACCTCCTTGTTCTCTGCAGCTACCTGAAAGGAGGTGGGAGTGAGACCATTGTTGGCCTCTTCTCCCAAGTAATGACAGAACAAGAGGTAAAGATCTCAAGTTGCAGGAGAGGTCTATGTTGGAGATTAGGAAAAAATTCTTTGCTGCAAGAGTGGTCAGGGATTGGAACAGGCTGCCCAGGGAGGCAGTGGAATCACCATCCCTGGAGGTGTTCAAGAAATGTGTGGACATGGTACTTTGTGACATGGTTCAGTGGTCATGGTGGTGTTGAGTTGCTAGTTGGACTCCATCTTGAAGGTCTTTTCCAACCTTAATGATTCTGTGAAAGCTAATTCCACAAGATAGGTGAGGATGTTTTCTAAGGCAAGAGGGGTGGGCAGGTGCCCAAGTCTGTTAAAGATGAATGGGGTATGGGCATTTTAGTCCCCCAAATGCTTCAAAAAGCAGCCCCACGGGTACAGACTTTCTGCCTTTATTCATCTTACGAAACTGACACAAAATGGGACACGACACATCAGCATGCACAGGGTCTCTGCATATAAGTGATACAAATGGGGAGGAATATCAGGCTAATTTGCACAATGGAGAAACTATAAAATGCACATTTTTCTCTTTTGTAACATCTTCATTTCAGGACCATATAATTGGGTAATGTAGAGCTTTGGAATCATATATCTTAGCTTCCCGAAGTATCATGAATGAGCACATTGTCCCCTAATGAATGTTAGAACTCTCTGAAAAAGAGCAGCAGCTGGAATTTCAACCAGAAAAGTCACTACATCACTCCCAGTCTGTGCTGCAGTGCAACCCTTCCCAGATTCTTCAGCTTGTCAGCCTGTTTCAATTGCCACAAAGGTGAGCCAAGGGCTGGAGCACCTCTGCTATGAGGACAGGCTGAGGGTGCTGGAGTTGTTCGGCCTGGAGAAGACAAGATTCTGGGGCAACCTTAGAGCTGTCTTCCAATACCTGAAAGGATCCTACAGGAACACTGGGGAGGGACTNTGAGAGTAAGTTCTGTGAGGTAGCTGAGGTTATATAGTCTGAAGAAAAGGAGGGTGAGGGGAGACCTTACTGAGCTCTCAAACTTTCTGAAAGCAGGTTGCAGACAGGTGGGTGTGGGTCTCTTCTCACAAGTCACAGCTGGTAAGACAAGAGGAAATGGCATCAAGTTACACCAGGGGATGTTTAGATTGGACATTAGGAAAACCTCTACTGCAAGGTTTTCAAACACTAGAACAGGCTGCCCAGGAAAAGTGGTTGAATCCACATCCCTGGATGTATTTAAAAGGTGTCCAGATATGGTGCGCAAGGCTATGGTGCAGTAGTGGCCCTGGCAGAGTTAAAAAATATTTGGACTTGATGATGTTGTGATTTATTCTAAAGCACATCTGTGGAAGTCACAGGGAGATGATAAAAGCAGTGCTGTAATATGGCACTGTGAGCTTCCTAATCAGCTACCTACTATGCACAGTTCTAGAGGACTGCAGCTTGGGAACCATTTCTCCAAGAGACAGGAAACAGATTAGAGTATTAAAAGACTTGAGATATATTGCTATACTTTGATATTTATGACTTTATAGCTCAGGCTACAGATGTGGGTGTATACAAACCTCATGAAGTAAAACAATGCCAAGTGGTCAAGTAAAAGGTCCTGGGTGTGGGTCAGAGCAATCCCTGGTATCAATCCAGTCTGGGGGATGAATGGGTGGAGAGAAATTCTGTGGAGGAGGACTCGGTGTTGCTGCTGGGTGAAAAGCTGAATGTGAGACAGCAACGTGCTCCCAACCCAGAGCCAGCTGTGTCCTGGGATGATCCCCAGCAGTGTGGGGCAGCAGGGCCAAGGAGAGGATTCTGCCACTGTGCTCTCTGCAGTGCTGGGGCCAGTTCTGGAGTCCTCAGCAGAGCAGGGACCAGGAGTAGACACAGGGCCAGAGAAGGCCACAGAAATGACCAGAGGACGGTATCTCTCTACTGTGGGGACTGCTCGAGAGAGCTGGAGTGTTTCAACCTAAAGAAGAGAAGGAGGAACTTACAGAACCCTTCCAGTACTTAAAGAGGACCAATAGGAAAGAGGAGTGACTCTTGATCAGGCAGTGTAGTAATAGGACAAGGGGTAATGATTTAAAGGGAAAGAGGCTAGATTCAGAATAGCTATCAGGAAGAGATTCTCCACTGTTCTTTAAGGTACTCTATATTAACTCATCCAAAAATGGAAGGCAACCCGAATAATTTTTTTTTGGGGGGACAGCCAAAATATCTCTGCACTCAATTTTCAAGGCAAATTCATCTAATAAATCTGAGTAGAACAGCCATCCTTCCTTTATTAGTGCAGGAAAAATTCCATCAACTCCCTGACGAGCTTTAGGCAACTCTCTATCTTGTGTTTAGATGACTGAGCACAGGCAATTATAGCTGCCAAATACACTGCAGATTTTCATCTGTAGAGCCAACTCTGCTCCCTAATTTGTTTTCTGATTTTTGATGGCATTACTTTTGGGTTCTGAAAACAGTTAGTTTCATCTCAGCCAGGTCAAGGAAGAAGTGCTGAGACCCAAGCCCTTAAAAACTTTGAAGCACCACTTTGAAGTATTTTCTTTGTGTATGAGGGACATACTCCCTTGTGTACGAGATGAGATAAACATGCCTGACGTGAGCGAGACATTACTCCCCATCATCCTATACATACTGCTGGGCTGGAGACTCGGGCAGAGGTGAACCTCATGAAGTTCAACTAGGGCAAGTCTGGGGTCTTGCACCTGAGGAGGAACAATTCCCTGCACCAGTACAGGTGCGGGGTGAGCTGCTGGGAAGCAGCTCCACAGAGCAGGACCTGGGAGTCCTGGTGGACAAGTTGCCCATGAGCCAGCAATGTGCCCTCATGGCCAAGAAGGCAAATAATATTCTGGGTTGCGTGAAGAAGAGTGTGTCCAGCAGATCAAGGGAGGATGAGAGGAAACAGCCCCAGGTTGTGCCAGGGGAGGTTTAGTTTGGATACTAGGAAAAATGTCTTTTGTGACAGTGTTGTCAAGCCTTGCAGCAGACTTCCTAGGGCAGTGGTGGAGTGCCCACTCCTGAAGGGATTTCAAAGCCATGCAGATGTGTTGCTGAGGGACATTGTTTAGTGGTGACCTGGCAGTACTGGGTTAATGGTTGGACCTGATGATCTACAAGGTCTCTTGCAATAAAAGCAATTTTGTGATTCTGTGAAAGTACTGTATGAGACTCTTTATATTCATCAGTGGTCTCATTTCTGCCTGGATGAGTAACCATTACCAATTTCAGTTCAAGTAGCAAAGCTCTGTGCACGTGTGCATGTGTACAGTTCAGCAGTGAGGTCAGAGGAGATGACTGGGCATTTATCATGATCTTGGCTGTCTCCCCCCTTATTACCCAATCAAACACAGTTCTAGTGAACTAATTATTCATGACTGCAGCAGATGCTTCTATTCTGAACAGTTGGAATGATTTTTTCTTATCATAATCAAAGCTTAGGGAGTCCAACCTGTGCAAACCATTTTATAACAGATACAAACATGTATTGCAGTGTTCTGTAAGCAAGGCATAAACGGAAACAGAAATTTGCCCAGTATGGTCTCACCCACAAGCATCTGTAACTACAACTCTGCCTATCAATGCAGTGGGCAAAATGAGACAAAATATTAATAAGCATTTAAAGCCTGTCTCCTTTAGCTAGTGTGGCTGGCATTGCTCTGTTGAAATGAAGCATGTAACATCAGTTAATATAAATTCACAGCTGACCCCAAAGGGATGCTGACCAGAGCCACTTCAAAAATCAACTTCACTGCAATTCACAGCATCTTCAGTAAATATCTTTCTCATGAGATGAACCAAATCTGATATTCTTAGGCAAAAGACAGAACAGAAAGAATGTTACACTTAACAATGTTTTCAGTGTTTTAGTCATAATCACTTTGGAAGCGAAAGTGCCTGAAAAGGGCTACAAGAAAGCTGGGGAGGGACTTTTAACAAGTGCTTGGAGTAACAGGTTGAGCAGTAATGGATCAAATCTTGAGGAGAGCAGAATTAGATTGGGGATTAGGAAGAAATTCTTTACAGTGAGGGTGTACAGATTGCCCAAAGAGGCTGTGGATGTTCCCTTCTTGGAGGCGTTCAAGGCCAGGTTGCATGAAACCTTGAGCAGCGTGCTCTAGTGGGAAGTGTCCCTGCAGGGGGGTTGGATCTGAATAATCTTCAAGGTCCCTTCCAACTGAAACCATTCCATGAATCTATGAAAGTTCTAATTTATTTTATTTATTTATTTATTTATTTATTTATTTAATCCTATTGTGCATTAGTGAACATCATCAATTTTGCTCCTTTTGGATCAAACTAAACTGGAAAAGACAGTCTGATATATTCCATGTCTTACTTAGTCTACAAGACAAGAGGAAAGCTGGTTTAAGACAAGAGTTTCTGAAATGCATCTGTTGTGGACCTTGGCACTCCTCATCACCAGCTGGTGGTTTATATACAGGAGAATTCTGATCTAGGCAGAAAGGTGAATCAACAGTGTAGGGTTTGGGAATGGGGAACTGTCTTTAGGTAACACAATCTCTTCCCTGTGGGTTGTGGTGGAAAGCATGTGTACCAAGGTTGGCCTTAGAACCTGACTTTTCCTTTTAATAAGCTCTGTAAATCACCAGCAATGCAGACTGCCTGGGCATAATTAGGAGAAAGTTTTCCCTTAAACTGTACCCTATAATGTTTGCAGGAGATCTTTTTATTTACAGCTGCTGAGTTCTTCTGGAGCAGGCTAATTCTTTTACAGTTAAACCCCTCGCTGCAGTCAATGAGAGCATAAATGCCTCATATTACCATTAAATCCTGGAGAGAATAATAATAATAATTAAAAAAAGCTACTTGTCACATGCTTAATATTAATAAAAGAGAATACTGGAGTTAAGTCTTTTAATTGTAACTATTTCTTTATAAAATAGAAAGCAGGCTTGGTTGGCTTGGTTGGCAGTGGATATGCTAATATGCCCATTAGGAAAAAGACTATACACTTAGAACAAAACATCAATTTGTTCTTTCTGTTGTTTTTCTTCTTCTTTCTGTCTTTTTTTTTTTTTTCTGTTTTCCTTACAAGAACTGTTCTCTCTTCTTTTTTTAGCTGTATATTAGAGCACTTAAGGTCACAGAATCCCAGCGTGGTCAGGGCTGGAGGTGACCTCTGAAAATTATCCAGTCCAACTCCTCTGCTAAAGCAGCTTGCCCAGGATCACAATGTGCAGCTGGGTTTGGAATCTCTCCAGAGAAGGAGACTCCACAACCTCTCTGGGCAGCCTGACCCAGGGCTCCATCACTCTCACATGAAAGAAGTTTCTTCTGTTCATATGGAACCTCCTGCATTCCAGTTTGTGCCCATTGCCCCTTGTGCTGTTACTGGGTACCTCTTACAAGAGTCTGTCTCCATCCTCTACCCTTTAGCTCATGTTGAGCATTGATCGGATCCCCTCTCAGGCTGCTGTTGTGCAGGCTCAACAGCCCCAGGTCTCTCAGCCTTTTCTCCTCATAGAGATGCTACAGGCCCTTCAACATCTTCGTAGCCTTCACTGCACTCTCTGCAGCAATTTCCTTTCCCTTTTGAACCAGAATTCTGAGTACTGGACATGGGAGTCCAGATGTGGTCTCACCAGGGTAGAATAAATTGTCTGGAAAGATGTGTTTATGACTCCAAGGTGAGTTCAGTGACTGTTTTCTCTGCAAGTTTCAGCCTCTCCCTCTGTCTGCATGTATTGCAGTTCTTAGCTGTTCCACACTGACATATATTTCCTCTCACAGGTGTTTTTTTTTCTCACCCAGCTCTCATTTTCATCGGTTTATATTGTTTGGATTGAATTGAAAGTACTTCTGAGTGCTATGGGGAGCGGAGTGATTGGCATGGTGGTTTCGCAGCATGTATATTGGGCAGCAAGCCAGGGACAAGCTGTGCTGAGAAAAAAAATAAATGAGAAACAGAAACATTTAGAAATGTTTGCATTTCCCAAATGAGAAGAGATATTCATGGCCCACCCTCCTGCCAGACTTCAAATTGTCAGTGTAAATATGTAGACATCTTGAGTCTTTAAAATGAGCTGAGGAGAGAATGGGAAGTTGATGAGATCTGAGCTCTGCAGTCACTCTTGCACCAGCCCAACAAGCTTTCATTACACGTTGACCAGCAAGATTGTTCACAGTCTCGGATCACTGCCAGCCTGAGAAGCTGAATGTTCTGCAGGAACACTGAGATGAGAAGGGGAGACCTTTCTGTTTCAAACAGACCTACCTCAGACATTTCCACCTTGGAAAGGGTTTCTCTAAGCATGCAAGTTGACTCAACAGAAGGTAAAGATTGGCAAATAGTGTATTTCTGGAAGCGAAGCCTTCTGCTGTCTGTGATGTCCTGATGGCAGATGAAAGACATTTACTTCCTATTCTCTTTCAGTTCTTAACAATGTGTGCTACGTAACATCCCTCTGGGGTACCTCCTGGGTTTTCTGCTGGTTTAGTGGCCATTCCCAGCCTACTTAACATTTTTGGCAGACTCCCAGCATGGTGGGGGTTGGAAGGGATCACTGGAGATCATCCAGTCCAACCATCCTGCTAAAGCAGGGGCACTGACAGCAGTTTGCCCAGGATCATAATGTCCAATGGAGTTTGGAATCCCTTCAGAGAAGGAGACTCCACAACCTCTCTGGGAAGCCTGAAGCCTGCTCAGGGCTCTGACACCCTCACAGCAAAGAAGTTTCTCCTCGTGTTCAGATGGAACCTCCTGGGTTCCAGTTTGTGCCCATTGCCCATTGTCCTGTTGCTGGGCACCACTGGCCCCATTCCTCTTTCCCCTCACCCTTTAGCTCTTGCTGAATACTGAGAAGATCCCCTTTGTCTGCTCTTCTCCAGGG
Organism: Ramphastos sulfuratus; assembly: GCA_013399055.1. NCBI lineage: Eukaryota > Metazoa > Chordata > Aves > Piciformes > Ramphastidae > Ramphastos > Ramphastos sulfuratus. Next base: position 174,251 of record WBNM01046159.1, read on the forward strand.
CAAGAGCCCCAGATCTCTCAACTATTCCTTCTCACAGAGATGCTCCAGGTCCCTCAACATCTTTGTAGCCTCTGCTGGACTCTCTTGTAGTTTCTTGTATCCCTTGAAGTGGGAAGCCCAGAACTGGACCCAGAGATGTGGTCTCACTAAGACATAGTGCAGGAGGAAGAGAACCTCCCTTGACCTGCTGGCCACACTCATCCTGTGCAGCTTTCCCCCTCCCATAAGGGTGGTTTCATCTTCTGCCTGTGCCACATTTCTTGGGGTTTGACTTTGACATTCATTTTTGTCTATCAGTCAGGTTGCCCTGCCCACTCACAGTTCAGTTGTCGCATTGATCAGACACTTATGTAAAGTCCTTGTGTATTGTTCCTGCCTGTGCTGTCACAGTGTTACCAGATACTTGATCGCAGAATGCCAGGCTGGAAGGGTCCCCAAGGGTTATCTGCTCCAATCTTTCCAGGTGATGAGGTAGTTGAAACGAGCTGGCCCAGCACCCTGTCAAGTTGAGTCTTCAAACTGCCCAGTGTAGGACAATCCACTGCTCCCATTGGGAGGTGATTCCAGTGTCTGACTGCTCTTATGGGGAAACATTTTATTCTGGAGTCCAATGGCAATCTTCCCAGCAGTAACTTGTTCCCACCACCCCTTGTATTTTCCAAGGCATTCCTTGTAAAAAGGGAATCTCCATCCTCCTGGTAGCCACCCTTTCTGTACTGGTGTGTGGTGGTAAGGTTTCCCCTAAGCCTTCTCTTCTCAAGGCTGAAAAAACTCAACTCTCTCAGCCCTTCTTCACACAGCAATGCTGCCAGCCCTCTGATCATGCTGTTGTTATTTACACTATTCAAAAATGCTTCTATGTGGACTGAATGCAAGCTAATATGAATTCTTTCCTGATTAGTGCACTTGCAAGTTTTAGATGGTTCAGACTTCTGCTCTCACTGCAGATTTAGTCCATGTTCTAGGCTAGGCTAGCATAGTTATTCAGTATTGGTGTCAGTCTATAAATGTCCCTGCACCTTGGTGCTGCACTCGTAGCTGCAGCGATCATTGGCACTCTCACAGGGAGCTCACTCAGTCTTTCTTCCACCTGATGAAAACCAGAAATTGCCTCCCTGTGTGCTTTCAGCCCTGATGAGTGTATTAGTTGTTGAAAGCAGGAGTGTCAGTGGAAATGGCTGGCAGTCTTCCTGACGCAGCAGAGGCATGATGAGCATTTACTAGTATATGGAGAACCTGAGTGCAGATCTCAGCTCTGAAGGGGCTGAGCGGGCCCTCGAGCTGGTGTCTCGTTTCTCTTGGTGCTGCTGTAATTGGTGCACATGTGGTTATTTCCCCCTGCTTTTTTTTCTTCTCAATATGATGCATTGAATATGTTCCCAGTGTTTATCTGAGCTCTGCAGGGTGATGGCTGCTGGGGCACTGCTGAAGTAAAATCAATTAGAAATACTTATTGAGGTGTATTCCCACTGCTCTCACAAACCCCACTTATGAACTTGGGTGACCCTGCTGTGCCAGCTATTGTACAAATGTAGGCAGACAGACCCTGCCGTGAAGACCTTATTAACACAAGGAGCATAAATATCAAACATATCTGAAAAAAGAAAAGAAAACACTCTAAGAACTGGGTAAAGAACAAAGGGGTTTTGCTCTATTGATCTTACTCTCCTGTTGAACAAAAGTAGCTTTTCTTCAGACAAGGAAGTTCTACTCATTCATCCTTCACATGTACAGATTCATAGATTGATAGAATGGGTTGGGTTGGAGGGGACTTTACAGATCATCTAGTTCTAGTCCCTGTCCTGGGCAGGGACACTTCCCACTAGAACAGGTTGCTCAAGGCCTCATCTAACCTAGTCTTGAACACCGCCAGGGAGGGGACATCCACAACCTCCCTGGGCAACCTGTTCCAGTAACTCACCTCCCTAACTCTAAAGAATTTATTCCTCATCTCCAGTCTAAATCTCCCCTCCTCAAGCTTCAATCCAAGCTTCCCTCTCACCCTGTCACTCCAAGCTCTTGTAAAAAGCACCTCCCCAGCTCTCCTGTAGCCCCCTTCAGGTACTGGAAGACCGCTCAAAGATGTCCCTGAAGCCTTCTCTTCTCCAAGCTGAACAGCCTCAGATATCCCAGACTGTCTCCATAGGGGAGGATCTCCAGTCCTCTGATCATATTTGTGGCCTCCTCTGGACCAGCTCCTGCAGTTTGTTGTCCGTCTTGTGTTGGAAGCACCAGAACTGGATGCAGTGCTCCAGGTGGGTCCTCATGAGAGCAGAGTAGAGATTCATCTTCCTTTTCTGTAAGTTGGCTGTTGGTATACACAACCAGCTGTGGGAGACTTTCTGGAGAGATGGACATGGGGGTTTCGGGCCTTCCAGGATCCATTGGTATGTTTACTTCCCAGTGTTTTCAGTTTCCACACTTTTATTGGAAGTTTTTTTGTTTCTTGACATTGCTACAAGATAGAACCTTTGAATATGGAGGTCATATTCAATATGGTCATACTCGTCCCTCACAAAAAGCTCAGCAGTTAAGCAGCTTAATAGTAACTTTTATTCTCTTACTGTTGTAAAATTAAGTAAGCTCCAGACATATTTCAAGTCTCAGAAGAGAGAAAAACAAGTGGCAAAAAGGATACATTTGCTGCTGGATTGAAGTATCATATTTTTGCTGGCTAGTAAGGGACTTGGTGAGGCCTGACCCATGTATTGTGTTCTCTGCTATTCCCAGTCCTTCAGAAGAACAATCGCAGAATCACAGGCAAAGCCTGGAAGGGACCTCTGGAGATCATCCAGTCCAAGTCCCCTGCTAAAGCAGGGTCACCCACAGCAGGTTGCTCAGGATCACAACATCCAAGTGGGTTTGGAATCTCTCCCAAAAAGGAGACTCCACAACCTCTCTGGGCAGCCTGCTTCAGAGATTTGTCAACCTCAAAGGCAAGAAGTTTTTCCTTAAGATCAGATGGAACTTCCTGGGTTCTAGTTTGTGCCCAGTGTCCTTTGTGCTACCACTGGGCACCACCGTTGCTCCAGTGTTTGAACCAGGTGCTCTGTGTCACTAAAAAGGTGTTTGACTGCAAGGTGCTTGAATAATTTCAGGTTTACATCACTTCCTTAAGTAATTTACACAATATAAACTTGTTAATGAAGCCCTACTTGCATCAGGCAGGTGTTTTGTCTCAGCTAAACGCTTCCTTCAAGTGTTTTAGGGTTTGTGATGTTCATCTCATGAGGTGAGGAAGGTGGCTGACAGATCCTGACTAGCTTAACAGAGCCACGTGGGATTAGACCTCGAAACTGTGGAGACTGGTGTGTGTCTACAGGCTCAAGAAAGCATGACAGGAAAGCACAGCTGAAGTGACACAAGGTGGGAGGGGGTGTTTCAGAGACTAATGAAAGTGTAGGCCTCACAAGAACCTGATTTCTCAAGGGCATGAATGGAAGCAGCAGAACTGTTTCTGTCTGAACTTTGATTAATACAGTGCCTAGGAGAAGGAGCGTGGTGGCTGGTGCTGTGCTCCTGGAGAAACACAGTTTTTGTCGAGTTGGAAATTTGTGAGAGATGCCAGTTTAATATGTTGCAAGACAGGGGGCTGAAGAATGGCTTCCCATAAATATGCAAGACTACTTAACACTTTAAAAATGATTTTTAAAAGCAATATATTACACTTCCTCTGAATATTATACAGTCATACCCTACAGAATCCATTTTATCATCAATTACTCCATGTTAATACATAGCTTTGCTAGGATGTGAACTGCATATATAATTTGTCTGTGTCTGAATGAACAGGTCACTGATTTGGGACACATTCAAACAGGGTTTTCTAATATCATCTTCATTTGACAAAGAGGAAGGGTAGTACTTTTACCCCAGCTTTATGTTTTTGTGACTAATTTCATTCACACCTATTTGATTCCAAAAAAAAAAAGGGGCAACAAAGCTTGTCTGTGGCACAAGTCTTCTGAGGAGCAGCTGAGGAGATTGGGTTTTTTCAACCTGGAGAAAAGGAGGCTGAGGGGAGAACTTCTCACTCTCTACAACTCCCTGAAAAGAGGTTGGAGCAAAGCAGGGATCGGTCTCCTCTCCAAAGTAGTGAGAAACAGGATGGGAAGAAATGTCCTCAAGTTGTGCCAGGGGAGGCTTAGGGTGGACATTGGGAACTATTTCTTTGCCCAAGGAGTGCTTAAGCCCTGGAACAGGCTGCCCAGGGAAGTGGTAGAATCATCATCCATGGAAGTGTTAAAAAATCGTGTGGATATGGCACTTAGAAACGTGGCGGAATTGGCACTCTTAGCCTAACGGATGGACTTGATGATCTTAAAGGCCTAATGATTCTTTGATTCCAGCTTTAAAAGAAAAGAAGGAGCCCCCTTTTCCTCTTTTCCACCCCTCAAAGAGTATAAAGCAGGCGAACAAGTTGAAACCGGTGGAGTTCAGTGACTTCACTGCATCCATGGCTTCTAAGTCAGCTTTCAGAGAAATACTGGGCCACCTCCTCTCTTTTCTTCTTGCCTGGTGTCTAATTGGTAGCGACTTAGAGCTGGAAGCAAAAAGCCAAGCCAGACACGGTTTGCATATTCTCCTCTGTTCTGGAGAGAGATGAAGAGGCAGTGTGAGGCTGCTGCTGGGCTGCCTCACAGTTCAGAGTTCAGAGCAGGTCAGTGAAGGGCACAGGGAGCGACAGCAAAGACAACCAAACAGTCTGTTAGGATGCAAATGAGCAGGAGAGGGAGGGGAAGCCAACCAGGGGCCGCTTCCTCCTCCTTTACTGCCTTTCCTAGTGCTGCAAATGGCAATTACTCTAAGCAGGCAGAGAAACATTTGCCCCCAGGGAAAGACAATCTGCTCAAAGATGGTGATGCTTTGCCTGCCTTCACCAGCCTGGGTGTCATGTCTGGATAATTAGTTCCTAATGAGGCTTGTAAGTGCCTTGAGGCACTAATGGACCTTTGTGACCCTGAGCAGTCTTACCTGCACCCCTGACCCTGCCCATGGACCCAGAAGTCCCGTTTCAGCCAGTGCAGGACCCTTGGTCTTGCTGTAGTGACATTATGGGATGCCACTCCTCATTTACTTTGTCCTGTTTCCTAGATGGAGCCTTTGGGTGAGCTGAGACACCCAGTCAACAGGACCATGTTGTCTTTACTCATCATATTTCCTGAAGCAATTGTCCAGGATCAAGACTGTCAAAGAGCTTGACATGGGATTTTCACAATGAAATCTGGATGCCACAGAAGCCCAGAAGAATCCAGAGAAGATTCCAAAACCTCTCTGGGAAGCCTGATCCAAGGCTCCAGCACCCTCACACCAAAGACGTTTTCTGCCCAGTTCAGATGAGTTCCAGTTTGTGCCCACTGCCCCTTCTCCTGCCACTGGGCACCGCTGACATGACTGTGGCCCCATTTGCTGAGCACTGAGCAGATCCCCTCTCAGGCTGCTCTTCTCCAGGCTAAAGAGCCTCAGGTCTCTCAGCCTTTTCTCCTCACAGAGATGGTCCAGGCCCCTCAGGATCTTCCCAGCCTCCACTGGACTCTCTCCATTAATTCCTCATCTGAAACTGGGGAGCCCAGAAGTGAATATCCTTTACTCAATTATTATTTTTCTGCATGAAAAAAGAAATTCATCCCATTAACTCTTACACCAGAACTGCTATTGTTTCAAGGAATTCTCAGAAGCTCTTTTCCCGTACCATTTTTCTTCTTTTTTTTTTTTTTGACTCCCTGTTCACCTAAGTTTGTCTATTTTGATGTACAATAATCAAGTGGACCCTACAGAGTAAACAAAAGTGCAGGATAAACAAAAAGGTTTCAGGATTGAGAGCTAGAGCAGAAATCTGAGAATTCTCAATGTGTGTTTTCTTCCAACAGGCTGCTTTTAGAGCCTAAAAGCAATGCAAATATTCTTTTTTATGTTTGTTTCTTTTTTTCTCCTCCTTTTTTCATTCCAAAAACTCCTTTGTGATCCTGGTCCAAAGCCCACTGGAATCTGCCAGAGTCATTCCACAGACTTTGAGACCTTCGATGTGTTTTGACTTCTATGTGTTTTAACTTCTACATATTTTAGATTATACTCCTTACAAGCTGCAGCTTGGATTGTAGAGGGGTTTTGCCACATCCAGAGTTACTCCTGGGACAGCAGCTCCTCTCAGCACTGTTTGCTCCAGTGTAGCTAGCACAGGTCTCTGTAGAGCTGGAGGAGGGTTCAGACAGCATAAAATAATTTCTAATGTAACCTTTTGTTTGTCCCAATGTAGCTTCTTTGGGGTGTACTTTAACATCAGGATGGATAGGAGGGGAAATCCTCAGGACATCACTGCAAGGGTCTGTACTGACGCCAGTGCTGTTCGATGTCTTCATCAATGATACAGACAGTGAGATTGAGGCGCCCTCAGCAAGTTTGCAGATGATACCAAGCTGGGTGGTGCAGCTGATAAGACTGAAGGATGAGATGGGTGCCATCCAGAGGGCCCTGGACAAGCTGGAGAGGTGGGCTGAGGAGAACCTCATGAAGTTCAACAAGGCAAAGTGCAAGGTCCCACACCTAAGTCGAGGCAACCCTCCCTATCAGTCCAGGCTAGTGGGTGATAAGACTAAGAGCAGTCCTACAGAAAAGGACTTGGGGATGCTTCTGGATGAGAAGCTGGTCATGAGCTATCAGTATGCACCTGCAGCCCAGAAGACCAATAACGTTCTGGGCTGTGCCAGAAGAATTGTGGCCAGCAGATGGAGAGAGGGGATTCTGCCCCTCTGCTCTGCTGAGACCTCACCTGGAGTACTGTGTCCAGCTACAGGATGCCCAACAAAGGAAAGGCATGGACCTACTGGAGTGGATCAAGAGGGCCACCAAGTTGCTCAGAGGGCTGGAGCACCTCTGCTGTGATGAGAGGCTGAAAGAATTGGGTCTGTTCAGCCTGGAAAAGAGGAGAGACTGCTGGGAGACCTTCTAACTACATTTCAGTATCTGAAGGGGACCTACAGGAAGACTAGGGAGAGAGTGCAGACACAGCAGGCTGTATGTGTCACCAGCACCCTCCCTCTTCTGGCTGTATGGGTTCTTCTTCCTTGCACACCATTGTGGGTGAAGCAGGTGCTCCAGCTGCACACGGATAGCCATCACTCCCCACACCCTCCTGACCCACACACTTGTAAAAGTCCTCCAGGAGTCTGAGCCGCACAGCTAAGGTGGATCCCAGGTGATCAGTGTTTTCAGGCTGGAGAGGACAACTTCAGTAAGGAGTTCTGCAGTGTATTTGTGCAGTGGGAGAAGCAGGTAAGGACTGTCACAAGTGAACTGAGTTTAACCTTTCTTGCTTGACTGTGAGCCAATCTTAACCTCAGCATTTCCTAACATTGCAGAGCTTGACTTCACAGCTGTAATGTCCTTTTAATGGGGGTGCATGAATGAATAATAGGTGGCTGTATGCTTTCTGCTTGTTACCACCATTCCTTTTTCCTTCTCAGAGCCTCCTAATTGTACCTTAGAGTAGGACCATATTTCCTGACAAGTTTGGAAAAGCCTTAAAGAAGTGAGTAGCTGAGAACAAAAGTCACTTAATGCTTTATCTGGCTCTTAATAATGAACCCCAAATCTCCCAGTTTTGTGTAGCAGACAGAGATCTCTTTCAGGATGATGGATGAATGCTGCCTGCATCTGTGTGAGACACCACAAGCATTCTCTGGAGAAGTTGGTTTGGTTTCAGAGAAGCATTTTTTTCTCTTGGTGCATTCTCACATGGTTCCTGTAGGAGTTCAGCTGTGCTTTTGCCTGTTTTCTTTTGGCATACTTCAAAATAAACTTCAATTCCTTTTTTTTTTTTTTTTTTTTCTTTCCTGTGAGGACAACTCTTTTCCTTAGATATTCCAGGGACACAGGTAGAGAAATCCCTTTCCAGTTCAGTGCCTTCCTTTCACACTAAAGATACCTCAAGCATGCACATACACTTACACAAGTTTTCTCTCATGGAACTTGAAAGATAATTTAAAAAGTTTTTTTCCACTCCACTGTGAGGGTGACAGAGCACTGGAACAGGCTGACCAGGGGGATTGTGGAGTCTCCCTCCCTGGAGATATGCAAGAATGGTCTGGATGAGTTCCAGTGTCATCTGCTCTAGGTGAGCCTGCTCTGACAGAGGGGCTGGACCAGATGATCTTTCGAGGTCCCTTCCAGCCCCTGACATTCTATGATTCTATGATCCTAAAATCCATAGAATTTCATAACTTTAATTTCCAAGTCAGAAATTCCAACTTCAACATTGTGTTTCTTTGGAATTATGTTGAGAGTGGTGAAGAGTGTAGAGGAGGAAAATAATAAAAAATTAAGAAATCCCTTAAGTTACTAGTCAGAGGATTCTTGCTTGCTGGAAGGTTTTCATTCCAAAGGGGAATTCTTAAGCAATCCAAAATTTAATCTTTCATGCTTTTTCTAGTATAAAGCTGTGATAAAAGACATGTTAAAAACTATTCTTTTAGCCCAAAGTCAGCTTGTATTTTTAGCCAGAAGTATGCATCTAAAGTTCACTGCACAAAGCAGCCCATTTTAATAACTTTAGCTCATGAAAAAAAGTGTCCCAATAATTCAGACAATTAACCCTGATACCTTTACAACCCTGTGGGTCCCCCTCAGGAGCACTGAATCTTTTTTTATAACTGTGACTAGGGAGCTCCCAGCCCAGGAAAGGCTCTGTACATTCCCATTAGAATGGCTATTTCTTACATTAAAAATATAGCAAACCATTAAACCCCTCAGATGTAATCATTAACAGTTAGCATACTGTGCCTGATGCATTAAAAACATGGTGTGCAGCTGATCTCCCTGGCTCACCTAGGGAAATATCAAAAGACTTCAATGTACCTTGCCTTTTTCTTCTAATTTTAGATAATACTGCTGTGTTCTCACTAATTTGCTTCAGTTTCTCCTATTTTGATGTGTTTATAATTTGAGAATTATAAAATATAATTACGTGTAGACTTTTAGGGAGCTGACTCTGACTTGCTGTTTTTCATTTCAAATTACAAGAAGCCTGCCTCTGAACCCACTGTGGAGCCCTCCTCTGGACCTGATCCAGCAGCTTGGTAAGAGGGGCATGGAGCTGCTAGAGCAGTTCCAGAGGAAGCCAGAAAGATGATCAGAGCACTGGAGCATCTCCCCTGTGAGGACAGGCTGAGAGAGTTGGGTCTCTTCAGCCTGGAGAAGAGAAGGCTTCAAGGAGACCTTTGAGTAGCCTTTCAGTATCTGAAGGGGTCCTACAGGAAGGCTGAGGAGGGACTATTTATAAGATCTTGCAATGACAGGACAAGGGGCAATGGGTTTAAACTGGCAGAGGGAAGATTTATACTAGGTGTTAGGAGGAAGTTCTTTCCAGTGAAGGTGGTGAGGCACTGGAACAGGTTGCCCAGGGAGGTTGTGGCTGCTCCCTCCCTGTTCAAGGCCAGGTTGGATGAGGCCTTGAGTGACCTGTACCAGTGGGAGGTGTCCCTGCCTATGGCAGGGGGTTGGACCTAGATGATCCTTGAGGTCTCCTTCCAACCTTACCATTCTATGATTCTATGATTTTATGATTTGGAGCTGTTCAGCTTGGAGAAGAGCAGGCTGCAGGGAGACCTAATAGTGGTCTTCTAGTACCTGAAGGAGGCCACAAGAAAGCCAGGAAGGGACTTTCAACGAGGGCTTGGAGTGATGGGATGAGGGGGAATAGACTGAAACTTGAGAAGGGATGGAAACAATGTTGGTCACACAGGAATGGTTTGGTTACCGCAGAGCTTACACAGATTCGAGGCCCATTCTGCTCCTCACCCCACCCCACCAGTGAGTAGGCTGTGGGTGCACAAAGGGTTGTGAGGTGACACAGCTGGGACAGCTGACCCCAGCTGACCAAAGGGGTACTCCAGAGGATGGGGTGTCATGCTCAGTATATAAAGCTGAGAGAGAGAGGAAGTGATGGAGTGTGATGGAGCCCTGCTCTCCTGGAGCTGGCTGAGCACTGAACACCTCCAGCGATGGGAAGTGGGAATGAATCCCTTGTTTTGCTTTGATTGCTCCCAGCTTTTGCATTCCCTGTTAAACTGTCGTTAGGTCACATCACAAGTTTTTACTTTCTTACTCTGTGGGAGAGTGAGGGAGCAGCTGTGTGTGGCTGAGCTGCCTCCTGGGGTGAAGCCACAACAGTCTGTGAACGCTGAGAGGCTTGGGGATGATTTGTCACCCAATCAAGCCTTAAAGAGATTGAAGCTACATTTTATCTAGATATTTGCAAAAAGTATTTTCTATACTGTGCTGGTTTTGCTTCCCTGCAGCCCAGATGAAGCTGGAAAATTGTGGAAGTCACGGCAGAAAACACAATCTCTGGAAACTTCCCAACCCTATTGATGATGATGGGATAAAGTTTAGAGGATGATCGATATTTGATTCTGAGCTCATTTCTAAGTGGGGCAGGATAAAGTAAGCTCCTAATTGGAGAACTGCTCCTAAGGAGAGGTGTAAAACTCCAAAGAGAAGTGGTAAGCTCTGAAGTGGACTCATTGCAATGGTGGAGCATCTGCCAATGAGTCTTCCCATGAGAAGAGGGAATGGAACAAAACCAAACTGCAGCAGGGATAGGTGCTGGAAAACTGTGGCTAACTGAGGGGAAAAGGAGCAGTACAGCTTCTGGATAGGGTTTAAAAGTCGGTAGGATGTAAGAGCTGTTTATTTTCACTGTCAGATTGAGTGTCTAAACAACGCTGAGTTTTTGTATCACTCCAGTTACCTCGTTTTTAATACCTTATCTTCACCTCTTCTCTATTATCACTTGTCTCCTCTTTATATATTGTTCCCTAATCCTGAGCTCTGTCATTCCTGGGAAGGCTTTCAATTTTTTTCCCCCAAGCCTATATTCACCACTGGAAACCGTTATGATCAATGACCAACAGATGGTCTTCATGACATCCTTATTTACTTCTTACCTGCAACTCAATTTGCTTTTATTTATCTGTGTCTCAAAACTAATCGCTTCTCAAGTCCTGTCCTCTCTCCTGCCTTTCCCCTAAACTCTGTGGAAATGTTTTATTGAAGAACTGATCTGGCTCTGCCCCTCAGCTGGAAACCAAACAGATGCTTGGAAGAGGAGAACAAACACAGGAAGAGTAGAGAGTAATCTTGCCCCTCAGCACAGGATCATACAGTTATACAGTCATTTAGGTTGGAAAAGACCTCTGGGATCAAGTCCAACTATTAACCCAGCACTGCAAGTCACCACTAAACCATATCCCTCAGCACCACATTATTGTGTTTTTTGAACACTTCCACGGACCACTTCCACGGGAAGTCTGTTCCAGGGCTTCAGCACTCTTCCAGTGAAGAAGTTGTGCCTAATGTCTAATCTAAACCTCCCATAGCAAAACCTCAGGCCAGTTCCTATTATCCTGTTACTTGTTACTTGGGAGAAGACAACAACCCCCATCTGACTCCAACCTCCTTCCAGGGAGTTGTAGAGGTCGCCACTCAGCCTCCTTTTCTCCAAGTCAAATAACCCCTGCTCCCTCAGCTATACAAGACCCGTGCTCTAGAACCTTCACCAACTCTGTTGCCCTTCTCTGAACATGCTCCAACACCTCAATGTCCTCTTTGGAGTGAGGGCCCAAAACTGAATGATTCTATGATTCTGTGCCCGATGTAAAGCCATACTTCTTTAAAGGTGTAGCGCACTCACATCACTGGTGTCACTTGTTTATTTTGAAGAGCTGTTTGACAGCTCTGTCTATGCACTACTTACACAACTTTTCTCATTTTGCAACACTCAGGCCGTTTCTTTTTGATGCAAAATTTTTTCCCTTTAGTTTGCATCCTAGAGAGCTGCAGAGATGATTCTGTAGTGAGCACTGTAAGGAGTGCTCTGAGCTGTGCCAGCTTGAATGTACAAACCTCCCCGTCGTGCTGCTGAGCAGTTCCCAGTCTGTTCTGTGGAAATCATCTTGAGGTGCAGAGCAGTTTTCCAGCCCTGATGCTCACTCCAGGAGATTGGAATCCACTCAGTGTGTCAGGTGCCCCAGAAGGCATTGAAATCCACTTGCAAGACAACCTCTTTCTGCCTCAGTGAGACTCCCCTGGGACAACAGGCTTGGAAGGACTAGTCATGGGCACGCTTTACAGCGTGTGTTCTTCAGATCAAAGCTCTGTGCCATGGCAGTGTGCCACAGTGGACACTGCCTGTGATTGTTTTCACAGGAAAGCATATGCTTGGTTTGACTTTTCTGTCTCAGGTGCAGGATTCCTCCAAGAGTTAGAAATTAAAATATAATCTGTGCATAGCTGGATGGGCTTCCTAACCAGTGAGCAGATGCTAGGGACTCAGAGGAGCTGGAGTACATGGAGTGGCAAACCAGCTTTATGATGCTGTAGCTTTGCTGCTTTTGGCATTCATGCATGGGCTGAAAGACTCAGTGTTGTCAAGTGTATGGAAAAGAAAATGATCAAATCCTCAATTCCTCATGAAATAGGGTAAAGGGGAAATTCAATCCTCTGTGGCAGATGCTCAGTACCTACCAGTACCAATCACAGAATCACAGCATTTGTGGTTGGAAGGGACCTCTGGAGACCATCTGGGCCAAACCCTCTGCTAAAGCCTGGTCATCCACAGCAGCTTGCCCAAGATCACAATGGTCAGGTGAGTTTGGAATCTCTCCAGAGAAGGAGACTCCACAACCTCTCTGGGCAGCCTGCTCCAGGGCTCCAGCAGCCTCAGAGCAAGGAAGTTTCTCCTCATCTTCAGGTGGAACCTGGGTTCATGCTCATTGCACCACCGGAAAAGATCTAGTCCCATGCCCTGAAGGCCCAGCCCTTAGATATTGATAAACATTGAGAAGATCCCTAGTCTTAAGTGCTTCGATCTACAATTCTTCATGTCTGTGGTTGTCTCCTCTCAGCCAATGTGCACAATTTCTAATGGCTGACAGGACCCCATGTATTTATGATCTAAATCTCCTGGGTGTCAGCATATTTCCTGCATATCAGTCAGCATCCTTTTTAATCTTATAGCTGATACAGATTTTAAACTACCTGACTTGCCTGTAGCTATTGACTAAGACATTAATCCAACTGGATATGACATATGGTAGTGAAGCCAAGCACTATTATGGTTGGCTTTATTACTCTCTACCTCAATTATTTTGCTGATTTCATATAATTGCGTGTTCTAACTAGTCTGGACCCTGATTTGGATCAACTGTTCTGCTCAGTTTCTCTGGACCAGTTAGTGTGGCCCATCTGCAAAAGGTGATGTCACAATATTCCTGTCTAAGGAAGGCTGCCAGTAGACGTTCATAGATTCACAGATTGCAACACGTTGGAAGGAACCCTCAAAGTTCATCTTGTCCAACCACCCTTCAGTGAGCAGGGACATCTCCAATTAGATGAGCCTGCCCAGGGACACATCAAATCTGATCTTCAATGTCCTTAGGGATGGAGCCTCGATTTGGGTAAAAAGGACATGGACCTGCTGGATTAGGTCCAGAGTAGGCCGCAAAGATGATCAGAGGGCTGGAGAATCTCTGCTATGAGGACAGGCTGAAAGAATTGAGGCTGTTCAGTCTGGAGAAGAGAGGGTTCTGGTGAGACCTTAAAGCTGCATTTCAATATCTGAAGGGGACCTACAGGAAGGCTGAAGAGGGTCTATTTAGAAGGGCTTGTGGTGATAGGATGAGGTGAAATGGTTTGAAACTGGAGCAGGGTAGATTTATGTTGGACGTCAGGAGGAAGTTCGGTATGATGAGAGTGGTGAAATACTGGAACAGGTATCTCAGGGATGTGGTTGAGGGCCTGTCCCTGGAGACATTCAAGATCAGACTCAGTGTGGCCCTGGGCAGCTGGTTGTAGTTGGAGGTGTCCCTGATGACTATAGGGGGTTTGGATAAGACGACTTTTGAGGGTCCCTTTCAACCCAATGCAATGGCTCAGTCTGTGAATCTGTGTTTCTGTGATCCTGCATGGATCTCACCCATCACTGCAGGGGCCACTTCCTTACCAAGAGGGTTAAACCACTGTCCTTGGCAATGCCAGCACAGTGTGCAGCAGCACAAGAGTCCAGGTTCCATTCAGGGATTGTATTTGGACAGGGATGAATAATGCACATTGAGTTGGGTTTTTTTTGGTTTTTTTTTTTTTCTTTTTCTTGTATAGCGAAAGGAGACTTCCACACCATGTTTGTTAAGCAGCTGCAGTTCTAAAGCAGGTTCTGCAGAGAGGGGAAAAACATAAATGTGGGAAATGTAAGATAAAAGAGGGAGGAAAAGCATGGTTTAGATCAGGGAAGACTGGAGCAGTAAGTGAAGCTAAGTGTTTCACTGTTTCTTGCTCACTCGATAAATATTTAAGTTTAAAGTCAGGGGAAACTTATTCTTTAAGGGTGAAAAAACCCCAAAGTCTAAAAGGCTTCTGACAACGTGAAATCCATCCTCTCCCAAGTGAGCTGAGCATAAAGAATGCTGCCTTTTAACATGCCTGGATGGGCTTTAAAAATGACTCAATAGATTGTGGAATTCAGCACATTTTCTTCCCAATTATTTTTGAAGAGATTCTGACAAATGTTTTCTAAGGGAGGAATGGCAGACTGTCTATTTTAGTTTAGTTTTATGGTACTTTTATTTTTATCCTGTCATGAGAAGCAAATGGCAGAGCTATGATTAGGATAAGCCATGTAAGAGGGCTCAATCTGCACAATTTATAGTGCAGCCTGCTTTAATCTGCCAGGGACCGTGTGCTATATTGCCTTTCAATGGAGGATGGGGCTCTGGCTATAGATGTTAATAAATTCCATCCAGACACTCTTAAGAGATGCCAACAATTGCTGCAAGTACTTGGAGCAGAAACTGTTTGCAATTTTGAATCCTTTGAGGACTCTTCTGGATAGACAGACAAAGCAAGCCCCCAGCATACGTGCTATCCAAAAAATCTTTGGACAAACTATTTGTCCTATTTTGAGCTAGAGCAGAAGCAGTTCCGTTCAGTGCTTCACTTCCCAGCTCAGGCTCTGCTCAGTGAGGCACTTTCTGAAGTTTAGGGCAGGTTTGTACAGCCAGGGGCTGCTTCTAGGGGAGAGATCCTGCCAAGGGCTGGGCTGCAGAAAGGCTCTGCCTGAGACTTGCTCCTCTGCACACCAAGGGCGCTCCCACAGCTTGTGCCCCACCTTGTGGGGCAGGAAGGCAGACCTGACATCTGTGGGGAGGATTTGACAGGACAGGTGATCTTCAACTGCCCAACGAGGGACTGCACACTAGGGTGGCATCTTCAGGAGAAAGCTGAGTGATCACCAATGTCGAGCAACCTTCTCTAGTTGCAGATGCCCCTGCTAGGTGGGATGGGTGGGCTTTAAATTCAAAACTATTTATGAATTGATGATTCTCTGTTGTGTAACTCTGAAATGCTGCACTGATAAAGCATGTTTCCCTCTGCTTATTGATGGTTTTATTGGATTACCATTGCCATCTGTTTTCAACTCTTGCACTTTATGATGGATTGATTTTCTTTCCTGAGTTGAATGTGATAGGAAAATTAGCTCTAGTGTTTGGACTGATAGACTTGGGGGTTGCACTATACAACACTCTTTGAAAGGTGAATAACAGGATTCTTGAAATGCCATGGAAAATAATTGAGCATTCTTAAATAATAAAATAAAAAGGATTCCATATTGTTCTGCTAGACTATGTTTGCAGTAGGAGTTGGAAGAAAAAAGTCACAAGTGTGAATGCTGAATGTTAGTCTAACCTTGGAGGAGAAGAAACAGCCTCCTCTGTGTAAGGTTAACAAAATGACATTTATTGTATTTTCCATTGTTTCAAATGACGTTCAAGCAAAGGCAGACTCATTGCTTTAAGTAGTGGAACAGAAACAAAATCCCACCACCCAGGTATTGGGGTTGCTGTCTGGTCAAAATTCACAATTACACTTGAGTGAAGTTCAGTGATGACTTCATTACAAGTGCATTGAAAGCAGTAATAGGTGTCCCATGGCTGGCATCTTCAGGAGCAAGTTGAGGGATCACCAGGTTCAAACCTCTTCTTCAGTGGCTGGTTGTCCCAGGACTCTTTCCTTCTGCCTTTGTTCCTAATTCCTGTGTTCCTGAATCCAGTTCCAGAATCCAGCTCCTGAATGTGGTTGCCATCTTCCGTTGAGTCCAGCCTGGGACTTACCCAGTGCCTGATCCCAGCATCAGTGGTGCCAATGGTGCTGTCATTGCTGTCAGGGGTTTGGTTGACTCTTGGTTGTGTCTTTGTCTCTATTCCACAGGATTATTATTCTTTCCATCCCAGCTGGTTTAGTTTCTTTCCCAGCCCAATCTCTTCTTCTGTTTCTCTTCCCTTTGGGAAGGCAGAGGGCTTCATGGAGGGCCTCTGGCACTCTGGTGGCCAACCCAGCCCTTGACACTTACTTTCAGGATGCCAAATAGAGAAGAGCAATGTGGTGCTGTCATGGCTTACTGGTGGTGTCAAATCTGCCCAAATGTCTCCTCTGTAGCAGGAGGCAGCCACAAACACCCTGATCACCCTTCTAGACTTCTGCAGCTCAGGACATAAGGAGCAGATGTAAGCAGTAGATATGTGATGTCTCACTAATGTGAAGGTTCATTAGCTACATTCCTCTGCTTGGTTTTGCTGCAGGATACTGAGCAAAGACAAGAAAGGATTGGTTTGCTGTTGGTAAGCTGATTTCCCCAACAATGATCGGTCCTGAGGAACTCAGTTCAAGTTTGCTTTTTAACCTCAAAACCAACATTTTGCAGATAGTTCCTAAGCATAGATGTGGTTTAAGACCCCCATATATANAAGTTGAGGGATCACCAGGTTCAAACCTCTTCTTCAGTGGCTGGTTGTCCCAGGACTCTGTTCCTTCTGCCTTTGTTCCTAATTCCTGTGTTCCTGAATCCAGTTCCAGAATCCAGCTCCTGAATGTGGTTGCCATCTTCCGTTGAGTCCAGCCTGGGACTTACCCAGTGCCTGATCCCAGCATCAGTGGTGCCAATGGTGCTGTCATTGCTGTCAGGGGTTTGGTTGACTCTTGGTTGTGTCTTTGTCTCTATTCCACAGGATTATTATTCTTTCCATCCCAGCTGGTTTAGTTTCTTTCCCAGCCCAATCTCTTCTTCTGTTTCTCTTCCCTTTGGGAAGGCAGAGGGCTTCATGGAGGGCCTCTGGCACTCTGGTGGCCAACCCAGCCCTTGACACTTACTTTCAGGATGCCAAATAGAGAAGAGCAATGTGGTGCTGTCATGGCTTACTGGTGGTGTCAAATCTGCCCAAATGTCTCCTCTGTAGCAGGAGGCAGCCACAAACACCCTGATCACCCTTCTAGACTTCTGCAGCTCAGGACATAAGGAGCAGATGTAAGCAGTAGATATGTGATGTCTCACTAATGTGAAGGTTCATTAGCTACATTCCTCTGCTTGGTTTTGCTGCAGGATACTGAGCAAAGACAAGAAAGGATTGGTTTGCTGTTGGTAAGCTGATTTCCCCAACAATGATCGGTCCTGAGGAACTCAGTTCAAGTTTGCTTTTTAACCTCAAAACCAACATTTTGCAGATAGTTCCTAAGCATAGATGTGGTTTAAGACCCCCATATATACATATATATATATATATATATATAGTCATAGAATCATAGAATGGTAAGGTTGGAAGGGACCTCAAGGATCATCTAGTTCCAACCCCCTACCATAGGCAGGGACACCTCCCACTAGTACAGGTCACTCAAGGCCTCGTCCAACCTGGCCTTGAACACCTCCAGGGAGGGAGCAGCCACAACCTCCCTGGGCAACCTGTTCCAGTGCCTCAGCACCCTCACTGTAAAGAACTTCCTCCTGACATCTAGTCTAAATCTTCCCTCTGCCAGTTTAAACCCATTGCCCCTAGTCCTGTCATATATATATATATAATTGTTGGAAACCCTGAGAAAGAGATTTTTGCCTTTTTCTCTAGAATTACAAATAGGCAGTGCCAAAATAGGCAGAAATCCCATGTAGGATTGTAAATAAAAATCAATAAATCTTTGATTTGCTCTCTTTCCTAAGAAGGAATGAAGTAAACCAAAGCATGAACACCTGTCAAAGAAAGATGTTTAACCTCTTTCTTGTGTGAAAAAGTCTTGTGCTAGCATCAGATCTTTAAAATTCACTCGTATAATCCTGGACAATACCTGATTAGTAAAAGCTTTTTACATCAATCAAGATGTGTGTCAGCAAAATTAGAAGGGAGGTAAGACTTGCAATTAAATTTCTGTGTGCTCCAACTTGAGTAATTCATGAGTATGTAAGAGGCCATCTTGTGAGAAGCAGATCACCTCTTTTATTAGTAGTAGATTTTTTTACCCTGTAGAAAAATCACACAAAGCTGTGGACCAGGATGGCTGATTCCAAAGCTGGGGAGTCCTATCTTGAGTTAATCTGTAGCTTACAGAGTGCCCATCTTGGTAGAAAATGGTTAATTTAAAATCTATCAGGTCAGGAAAAACTCACAAATACTGTGCTTTTGGTTTGCTCTTGCCCTGATGGAAAGCACTCTCCAAAAACCCACCTCATCCAAACCATCTATTCCATGAAACCTCAGACTTCCCTCGCAACTAAAATTCCACGATTTCATCCCAATTTATTGCCTAGATATTGCCTTTTCACTGTTTGACCTATAAAGCTAGATGTCAAGCACTCAATTATTTTTTCACATCAGAAAGTTCTCCCAAGAACTGATTGAATTCTTCTGGAATGAATTTTTGCTGAGACACACCAAACTCTCTTAGAAGGCACAGCGGCTTGCTAACACTATTACAGGCTCCTTGTCTCAGCAAAGCATCTGCCTGTAAACCAGGTTATCCTGCACAGCTGTGACCTTACCCAGGGCCAGGTTGCTATTAAAGCTGATCTCACTATTTCAGCTCAGTGTTTCCAGGAAGCTCCCAGGCTGTTTTAATAAAAAGTTGTCTAAAAATTTCACAGAGAATAACTTCATGCAGGGTTTATTTTTGATCTGGGAAAGAACAACCCCATGGACCAGTACACTTTAGGAGCTGATCTGTTGGAGAGCAGCTCTGGGGAAAAGGGAGCTGGAATTCCAGGTGGGCAATAGGATGACCATGAGCCAGGAATGTGCCCTTATGATGAATAAGGCAAATGGCATCCTGGGCTCTAACAGAAGTGGTGTGGTGAGTAGGTTGAGAGAGGCTCTCCTCCCCCTGTAGTCTGCTCTGTTGATGCTACATTTAGAATCATAGAATCATAGAATGGTCTGGGTTGCAAGGGATCTTCAAAGATCATCTATCTCAACTCCCTCCTCAGTAAGCAGGGGCATCCTCAACTAGATCAGGTGTCCAGTTCTGGGCCCCTCAGTTGAAAAATGACTTCAGGAAACTGCTTGAAAGAGTCCAGCACAGAGCCACAAAGATGCTGAAGGCAGTGGAACATCTCCCTGCTGAGGAAAGGCTGAGGGAGCTGAGTCACTTTAGCTTGCAGAAGAGGAGCCTGAGGGGTGACCTCATTCATGTTTATAAAGAAGGGCAGTGTTGGGAGGAGGGAACCAGGCTCTGCTCAGTGACGTCCAATGACAGGACAAGGGACAATGGGTGCAAGCTGGAGCAGAGGGGGTGCCACATGAGTATAAGGAAAAAGCTTTTAATTGTGAGGGTGCTGGAGCCCTGGAGCAGGCTGCCCAGAGAGGCTGTGGAGTCTCCTTTGCTGGAGATTTTCAAAACCTGCCTGGATATTTTCCTGTGTGACCTGCCCCAGGTGACCCTGCTCTGGCAGGGGAGTTGGACTCAATCTTTCAAGGTCCCTTCCAATCCCTAACATTCTGTGATTCTGATTATTTCTATCACAGGCTGTGGAAGTACTAAGGGAATGCTTACTAGCTGTAGTAAGAACTTGTGATTCAGTATAATTTTATAGCTTTTGCAGTAATTTCTGCAAATCCCAGCTGGTAGCACCTCTGCTGTATCATATCAGAGTCTGCAAAGAATAACTAAAATGTCAGTAAGTAGGAGATGCAGACCCAAAGTCCCTGAAGCCCGTTTACTGTTGGTATACATACCACTTCTGCAGCTTGACACATCTCCTGCTCATGACGGAGCAGAAAACTTACAGGCATCGGTCATTAAAATGCAGAATCTGATCCACATTTGCAGAGCCTGATTCACATTTACATGAAGCCCAAGGTACATTTGTGCTCTTAACAGTTCTTAAGGCGCTCTCAGGTGATGGCATAAAACATAAATGAGAGAAGTAAAAAAAAGGAAGAAGTCAAAATGCAGCTCAAATCACGCAGAGGGATGAGTTTAAAACTGGTGAAGGAAGCAATGCACTCAGTTCCCAGTGGCATTTGCCTGGATGGAGGTGATTCCCTTGGAGTGCTGCCTTCTCTCTGCTCACCAGGGCTGCTGCCTTTTCACACCTCCCACAGGACAATTTACACTGTCTTCAAATTATAACTCCATTCCTTGTGGCACTTTCAGCCAGCCTGGAAAAAGCAATTAAAATATAATATACAGGAGGAATATAAACCCTCCTGATTCCCATCTTAACTAAATCGCCAATTAGAAGTTACAAAAATGCTTCCCCTGAAGGTGAGTTATCCAATAACACCTTATTGCAATCATCAGTGACTTCCCCCTTCCCATCAAAACTCTTAACAAGGTGGGATTTTTGGTTTCAAAAACTTGTCAGAGAGAAAAAAGCCTTCCAAGCAATATTTTTTTTTCTTTTTCATTGGAAAAGCAACAGCAGTTCAAATTACCTGCTGATTCTTCTTAGTTCCGTGAAAAAGATTGTGAAGCTTCCCTGGGCCACTGCAGATATTAAGTTTAGTTGAGGCAACAAGTAGAGAGCAGAATGCTCAAGAAAATCCTGTCTTTCAAAAAGAGGATCTCACATGGTAGCAGAAGAACTTTCAAGCCAAAATTTCTTCTAGAGTATTGCCCAGAGCTGACTTTTTGAGAGTAGTATCCCTTTGCCCCATGTTGTTTGAATCAGAATCATAGAATCAACCAGGTAGAGACCTCCAAGATCATCCAGTCCAACCTATCACCCAGCCCTATCCAA
>WBNM01046159.1:198238-209226 GCA_013399055.1 Ramphastos sulfuratus
AAAAGAAAAGAAAAGAAAAGAAAAGAAAAGAAAAGAAAAGAGAAAAGAAAAGAAAAGAAAAGAAAAAAGAAAAAAGAAAAGAAAGAAAAGCAAAGAAAAGAAAAGAGAAAAGAAAAAAGAAAAGAAAAGAAAAAAGGAAAGTGGCATAAGTTTTATACATTGGTATTTGCTTCTAAAGTTTAGATAAATTCTGCCCAAATTTGTATTTCTATATTTTTTCTTTATTTGGGACAAGAAGGAGGAAGGATCAGAACAAAATTTATCATCTTGACAAAACATGTGAGATTAATAAAAATCAACTTTTTGGACTGCATGAGTGCAGTGATAAAATGCCAATTACAAGATTAGATATTAAAATTTCATCTCTTGGGATGATAATTTGCTAATGAGAGAAACTCCAAACTCATTACGGTCTGTAGATTATTCAGGCAAGACTTTCCTATTAGCATTTCACTCTGAGTCCGACTCTAGCTTTGTACCATCCTGAATTATTTCCCTTGATTCTTTATTCTTATTGTATGAAGTACTGGAATTGTTCTTACCTTTGGCTTTAGACATGTCAACATATACTTAAATTACTCATTTTTCACTTAATCCTTATTATTAAGTCCTATGATGCAGACTGCAAAAGTTGGGCTTTTCAGCCTGGAGAACAGAAGACTCCAGGGAGATCTTAGAGCAGCCTTCCAGTACATGAAGGCAGGAGAGCTGGGGAGGGACTTTTGACAAGGGCTTGGAGTGACAGGATGAGGAGGAATGGCTTTGAGCTGTAAGAGATGAGGTTTAGGCTGGAGATGAGGAAGAAATTCTTTAGAGTGAAGGTGGTGAGACACTGAAACAGACTGCCCAGGGAGGTTTGTGGATGCCCCCTCCCTGGAGGTGTTCAAGGCCAGGTTGGATGAGGCCTTGAGCAACCTGTTCTAGTGGAAGGCTGGAACTAGATAATCTTTAAGGTCCCTTCCAACCTAAACCTCTCTGTGAGTCTATGACTCTTTTGGTTAGGTGCACACTGCACAAGCCACAAGACTCATGTATGACATAAACCACCCCTTTGGAATTTTTTGTGAGTCTCTGAATTAAAGCTATGATCCTTTCTCCTTTTGTTCCCCCCCTATTCATCCTACATCTCATTAGATACCCTCCAGTCTAACTCGTGGCCACCCCTGCTTAGCCTTTGCACTTTTCCTTTGAACAGAGACCATGACAGATGAATGATCAGTCTCAGTGTAATGCGCTATCGCTCTGATCTGCTCCACCATGGGTTTAAAAATTCCTTCATGAACTCATTATCCATCCTGCTTTTTAGTTAGAGCATATGTGGCTTGGGTATTGGTCTATTAATCATGAGAACCCAAAGGCCTGATTTAAGAACCCTGAACTCTCCAATGAGCTAATTTCAATCTGTCAGTCATAACATTAATGATGTGATTAACACATGCAAACAACATTAAAGGAACATTAAAGGTTCTTGTTTAAACTTGGGAGTCAGAGAAAATGTAGGTGGAGAATTTCTTGGATTTTGTCCCACCAAATTTTTTCTGAGTATTGCAAATATTTTCCTGCTGGATATCAGGGAAGAAAAGAAAGACACTTTAGAAATGATGACCAGAATGGCATTTTTGAAAGAAGTGTTTTATTAATGTCCCAGTGTGAGTTCAAGAACTGATTCTGGTCACTGCTGTCACTTCCCAGCTCGGTCCCATGGAGACATAAAAGCAACTTCCCACTACCTGAAGAGGCCTAAGAAAAGGCTGCAGAGAGACTGTTTCCAAAGTCCTGAAGTGATAGGATGAGAGGCAATGGTTTGAAATTAGAGAAGAGCAGATGTAGATTGGATGTGAGGAATAAATTCCGCACTTTGAGGGTGGTGGAACACTGCAACAGGTTGCCCAGGGAGGTAGTTGAGGCCCCATCCCTGAAGATATTCAAGGTGAGGCTGGACAAGCCTCTGAGCAACCTGATCTAGTACAAAGTACCCCTGCTGACTGCGGGGGTGTTGGACTAGATGACCTTTGGGGATCTCTTCCAACCCAAACCATTCTATGATTCTGTGATACTATGATGACATTGTAAACAAAGTCTACTTTTGTCCTGGCTTTGATTTTCATAACAAAAAAAAAAAAAATCATAAAATGGTTTAGGTTGGAAGGGACCTCAAAGACCATCTAGTTCCAACCCTCTGCCATGGGCAGGGACACTTCCCACTAGCACAGGTCATTCAAGGCCTCATCCAACCTGGCCTTGAACACCTCCAGGGAGGGAGCAGCCACAACCTCCCTGCGCAACCTGTTCCAGTGTCTCACCACCCTCATTGTAAAGAACTTCTTCCTAATATCCAGTCTAGACTTCTACAAGTTCTTCAACCCTGAATTAATTTTTTTCCTTTTATTTATTTTTAATGAATATAGGCAATTTTAATGCTTGTGCTCCGTTAGTAAACTTATCAAAGAATCATAGCATTGTTTCAGCAAAGAGGAACTTCCCTAAGAAAATGAAGTAAAAATGGAGAAAGTATTAAAAAAGAGAAGTATGAACAGAATTTCAGCCTTTGAAGTTATATAACTATTAAAGAAACATCTGTTGGAATTAGGTTCCTAAATATCTTTAGGAATCTAATGGATTTCTTAAAGATGAAGAAGTAATTCATAGAGAATCCAAATATAGAAGCTAAGTACATCACAGGTAGAAATGATGTTCTTTTAATTTCAAAGATAAAATTACACTGTCTTGGAGGGTTGCAAAACTAATTTTTACTTCCAGGGTTGCAAAACTAATTTTTACTTACAGAGCAGTTCTGGGAGGGGATTTTATTCTGCTGCTTAAGTTGATGGAAGTTTTTCTACAGACTTAAAAAAAAAAAAAAAAGCTCTGTAGCTCTGTTGCAACTTTTCCCCTTACACTTGTCACTGGCAAGGCCACACCTCAAATACTGGGCTGGAACAGGTCCAGAGAAGGGCAACAAAGCTGGTGAAGAGTCTGGAAAATAGGTCTGGTGAGCAGCAGCTGAGGGACCTGGGGTTGTTCATCCTGGAGAAAAGGAGGCTGAGGGGAGACCTCATTGCTCCCTAGAACTCCCCGAAAGGAGGTTGGAGTGAGGTGGAATTGGTCTCTTCCTCCAAGTAAAAAGTGATAGGGCAAGAGGAAGTGCCCTCAGTTTGCTTCAAGGGAAGTTTATGTTGGGTATTAGGAAGAACTGTTTTACTGAAGGAGTTATCTAGGATTGGAACAGGGAGGTGGTGGAGTCACTGTCAATAAAGGAATTTGAGAGTCACGCAGACATGGTGCTGAGAGATATGATTTAATCAAGGACTTGTCAGTGTTGGGTTAATGACTAGATCTGATATCTTAAAGGTCTTTTCCATTGTAGGCAGTTCTGTGATTCTGTGACCTGATGGCTCTGATTTTATTAGATTTGAAGAAGACCAGAACAGCTTTAACTGGTGTTTTACCTACCTTTACATCTGGTATTTGCTTACACTTTGGCTGAGTGGCAGTTTACTCAGAGCTTTGCTCTGCAGTTGTGCAGGAAACATTGCATTGTACAAGTGATAGGTACAGGCTGGAGCACATTACTGAAGTTCTAAGCATGCATAAAGATGCTGACACTTCTGCTGAGGTCAGGGTGTACAGGGAGCTGCCATGCTGATGAAGTATCTGAGAGAAAGATCAGTTTTCTTCCTACAAGGGACTGTAAATCTTGTGGTCTCTGTGAAAGCCCTCACAGACAGTTTTTCCTTGCAGTGTAGCTAAAGATCAGCAAACCTGAGTTTTCCAGAACAGTAAGGAAAATTGCAGCTCATACTGAAGAACTTTGCTTCCCTTTCTCCAGTGCCCTGGCTTGGAGGACAATTGGAGCACTCAGCACTGAGGATGTTGGTAGTGGTCCCCAGCAGTGGTACTTCAGGGATGTAAATGATTTAATGCTGAATCCTCTGAGGCTTTTGGGAACGTCACACATTGGCCAAAGCATTGGTCTGTTTGGTTCCAGCTTGGATGAAAAAACAGTTAAGTGATCAGCAATTTCTTTGCAGGCACCGAAACAGGGATTCCTCTGCAGGCACAAAGGGTCATGGTTGGACAGAGGGACAGAGAGACATGGTGGTCCTGTGGAGGATGCATATAAGAGGAGGATTTTTCTGGAGGCCCATGGAGAGGGAACCATGTCAGAGCAGGGGAGAAGTGTGAGGAAGAAGGAGCAGCAGAGAGGAGCTGTTACAGACTGATCACAACCCTCATTCCTCCTTGCCCTGTGCTTCTCAGGGATGAGGGAAGAGGTAAAGTAAAGTTGGTACTGCAGGATCTTATGAATCTTTAAAAACACCTGAAAGGTGACTATCAAGAAGAAGGGGCCAATATCTGAAGGGTGGGTGTCAAGAAGGTGCTAGTGTCTTTTCAATGGTGTCCTGTAGTAGGACAAGGGACAACGCCTACAAAATTGAACACAGCAAGTTCCACCTCAGCGTGAAGGAAAACAGCAGGCTACCCAGAGAGGTTGTGGAGTCTCCTTTTCAAGAGGCTTTCAAGACCCATCTGGATGTGTTCCTGTGGACCTGCCCGAGGTGACCCTGCTTTGGCAGGGAGCTTGGACTTGGTGATCTTTTGAGGTCCCTTCCAACCCCTAACATTCCGTGATTCTGTGATTCATTGACTGATGGGAAGCAAGGGTGGGGAAATCATTGGTTTAATTTCTGTGTCTCATAGTTGAACTTGCCATTGTCACTGTAAATTACAGAATTTCTTCCTAATCTCCATTATAAATCTCCTGTTCTGAAGATTCAATCCATTCCCTTTCATCCTATCACTACAAGCCCGTGTCAAAATTCCTTCCCCAGCTCTCCTCTAGCCCACTTCAGGCACTGGAAGGCTCTCTTAAGGTCTTCCTGGAGCTTTTCCTTCTCCAGGCTGAACAGCCTGAACTCTCTCAGTTGTTCCCATAGAGGAGGTTCTCCATCCCTCTGATCGTCTTTGTGGCCTCCTCTGGACCTGCTCCAGCATCTCCATGTCCCTCTTATGGTAGGGGCCCCAGAACTGGATGCAGTGCTGCAGATGGGGTCTCAGTAGAGTAGAGGGGCAGAATATCTTCTCTGTCCTGCTGCTATCACTGCTTTGGTTGCAGCCCAGTACATGACTGCTTTTCTTGGCTGCAAATTTATCTTAATGAATTCAGCAAATTCACAGTAACCTTTTTCTGGAGAAAGTCCTTTCTATTGTCTCTGGTGATGAGGCTTATATGGTGCTGCACCACAACCAAGTCCCTCAGCCACAAAACCATCCAGAAACCATTAGGAAGCATCTGTCATTGTCACTGACCACACATATTCTCCAGGTGTCTGGCTCCATTGCATTGAAAGAATGTAAAAAAGCTTGGAGGAATATTTGGAAGTACAAACTATGTTTTGAGATGGTCCTTCTGAAAGGAGCATTACCAAGGTCAACCTAGGGTACAAAATCTGCTGTGTGACAGCAAATATGGTCCTGAAGAAACCCTTTGGATCCTAGTGCCGCCAAACACAGAGATCCATTCAAGGTTTCAACTCAGAATCATAAAAATCACTTAGGCTGGAAAAGACCACTAAGAACATTAAATCCTGCTGTCAACCCAACACCACCATGGTCACTAAGCCATGTCCCAAACTGCCAGGTCTACACATTTTCCTCACCTTATTCTCTAAGAAAGCCTGAATTGTTACCTGAAAAATAAAATGCTTCTGAGCTGTAGACTCAGCTTGGCACCACATTTTATAACAAGTAAAACATTTTAGAAGATGTGGGTGAAGTAGGTGAGGTAATCACAATTAAAAAAATAAAGTTATTGGAACTTCAGTTTATGAGTTTTTCACTGGAAAAAAAAATCAGTGTGGGGGAGGCAAGCCTCATTGTCATCTAATGTATTCAGTCAAAAAAATACACATATGAATTTTTCTTTACACTAAAAATAATGAAAACATTTCAGCTTGAAAGCATGGAGAAAATGCAGAATTGTGACTTTGGCTTCTCTGAGCCTAAAATGTTCTCCTTTTTCTTTTAATCCTCTAGTCCTCATGAACAAAAACCCTCCACTGCTGTCTTGGTAAGTTGTTCAAGAATAGTAGGCAGCAGCTCTGCTCTCCTGTCAATCACCGGGGATCAGGACAAGTAATACAGCTATACAAGAGATGTAAAATCCATTGCACTACTCATCTTCAATTAGATTTTTTTTCCCCCTCTGCACACATTTTGGCAAATTCTTCCATGACAGTTGGTCAGATCAACATTGCAGACCCAAATTCTACCCCTCCTGTTATGGCGATGGAGATCACATTCATAAAATGAAGTTCCACTGTATTTTTTTCTTTTTTAATGTTTAAGACATGATTTATGAGGGAATCATCATTATCTTTCACTCTGAATGTTTCTAGAGGGCACAATAATCCTGTCTGTCAGTTACTGTCCTGCTGCTTTTTGGATGTGTACCTTGTGGATGTGTTTTCTGGTACTCTGAAGATGTCAGCAGAGTTGTGCTCTTTTAGGGCTAACTGTGTAACTATAAATGAGCATTAAATGTATGGGGAAAATATAATTCCTCTGAGGATTGTGACAGCTAAGTGACAGTATTGTTGTCCTGCATCTGCTGAGAAATCTTACTGGAGCTGTAACAGTGAAGAAGTTGTTGTATTGTTGCCCTGCATAATACTTTTACCACAGGAAAAAAACCCTTTCCGTTAAATCTTCCCAAGGAGATACCTAAAAAAAAGGCAAAACCTGAATACAAAACCACATGTATATTATGTTCTGTCTATAATAAGCTTTAATATTTTCCTTCTTAAGAAAGGAGCTGGGTTGGTTTTTTTTTTTTTCACTTTAACAATGTACTCAAGACTTTCAAATAAAAATATATTAAATTCCTTTCAATTCTTTCAAATTCTTTCAAATTCCAAAAGAAATTCAGTTAGGTGAGAAAATCTCCTAAGCTCCTTTCAAAGTTCCTAATTTGATTTTAAGTGTAGAAAAAACAGGTTCTCCTCCTCTCTTTGAATACTCATAGAATCATAGAATGGTAGGGATTGGAAGAGACCTCTGGAGATCAAGTGCAGCACCCTGCCAAAGCAGAATCACCTAAGGCAAGTCACACAGGAACATGTTCAGATGGGTCTTGAAAGTCTCCAGAGATGGAGACTCTGCAACCTCTCTGGTCAGCCTGTTCCAGTGTTCTGTCACCCTCACGATAAAGATGTTTCTCCTCATGTTGAGGTGGAACTTCCTGGGTTCCAGTTTGTCCCTGTTGCCCCTTATCCCGTTGCTGGGCGTCACTGAAGAGAGCTTCTCAGCCTTCTGTTCCCCAGACTAAACAGCCCCAAGTCTGTTAGCCTTTCCTCCTCAGACAGATGTTCCAGTCCCTTCATCATCCTCATAGCTTCCATTGGACCCTCTATAGTATATCCCTGTGCCTCTTGACCTGGAGAGCCCAGAGCTGGACACAGAACTCATGTGGTCTCCCTAGGGCAGAGTAAGGGGGAGGAGAACCTCCCTTGATCTGCTGGCCACACTCAGTGCACCTCAGGAGACCACTGGCCTTCTTGGCCACAAGGGCACACTGCTGTCCCATGCCTTGCTTACTGTCCACCAGAACTCCAAGGTCCTTCTCCATGGAGCTGCTTTCCCGTAGGGCAGCCCCTAATCTGTGTTGGTGCATCTTTAATAAGAAGATGCCAAACTCAGCAGGAGCTGAAAGTGCTCAGTCTCTCAACGGAGAACTTCATCTCATTCCAAGCAGAGCCTCAAGTCTAATGCAAAGGCCACTGAAGTTAATTGAACGATCTGATCCCTGGTGTTGTCAGTGGGAACTGAATTAGGCCCTAGGACATCTCCAACGGTGCGATGGCCTTTAGCCATGACACGCTCATTAATTATGACAGGAACTGAAGTGTTATCACCCTGTCAGACACAGAGCACTTACCCTTTTTGATATCAAGACTGACTTTGTAATGAAGGCTTTCCCATGGCACTGCAGAGGCCTCCGTGCCGATTAGCATCCCGATACTGTGGTGCAATGCTGAGGCATTTGTGAACATCCTTCTGCTTTAATGACAGAGTTCAGGGAAATTCCCCAGCCCCAGCCTGCTCAGCATTGCCTGGTGGTTTGCTTGCCCCGATGGCATGAGGCTTGCCTGGAGACGTGTACCTTCCTCGCCACTGGGGTGTAGGAGTGTGTTGCCTTAAGACTTCCAGCAGGGCCTGTCTGACGGCAGCTGCTGCTGCGGGGCTGTGGACACCGTCGGAGCTCTGCCGGTGGCAGCTCTGCGCTTGTGTGGATTGCCTTGCCGACTGCAAACTTCATTAGTGAGAAGTCTCTCTCTCTGCCTTTTGCACTCCTCTCTTCCTTCCCTGTCCTAGAAGCATACATCATGCATCTCAACACACATACATGAAATGAGATTGAATTAAAAAAACGAGCCTGTTTTCATGTAGTGAGAGTTTTTTGTTACGCTTTTCTTAATTCAGTGTGTTTTCTTTCTCCATCATACAAACACTTATATAACAATTTCAACATAAATGACTTCCTGCTCTCACCCAGCAGGATTCTAACGCAAAAGGACTCTTTTTATTTTTTTCCTTTCCTCAGCTGCTAAAATTAGACCTGCACTACAACACGATTCATTTCCTAAGACACTTTGTAGAAGTTATAGTGTACCTAAAAATAAGCACCACTGCGAATATCAATTTCATTGCCATGGGTAAGGCTTCTGTGCAGCTCACAAGGGTTATCAACCTGGAAAACAATCCTAAGGTCTTTTTGGACTTGGTTCCTGGGTGATCAAATGCACAAAAATAACAGAACAAAATAAAAAGCCAAATGAAACCTCAAAACCTTGTCTGTTCCCACTCTTCTGCAAAAATGTTAATGAAAGGAAAAAAGAACAACAAACGAAGACTTGTGTAGCCTTTCCACCTTCTATAACACATATATCATCATAGAATTGTAGAATTGTTAGGGTGGGAAAAGCCCTCTAAGATCATTGACTCCAACCATTGACCCAACACCAGCATGGCCACTAAACCATGTGTCCAAGTGCCATGTCCACACCTCTCTTAAACACTTCCAGGGATGGTGACTCCACCACCACCATGGGCAGCCTGTTCTAATGTCTGACCACTCTAGCAGGAAAGAATTTTCCCCTAATCTCTAACCTAACCTTTGCTTGGCACAATTTCAGGCCCTTTCCTTGCATTTTATCACCTAATACTAGAGAGAAGAGCCCCACCCCACCTCACTCCCACCTCCTTTCAGGTACTTGTAGAGAGCAATGAGGTCTTCCCTCAGCTGTGGCCTAACCAGGGCAGAGTAGAGGGGAGGGAGGANCCTTATAGAAAATATTTTATTTTTTTTTTACAAAAAACCAGCACCCAACAACATGTAAGAAAAAAACAAAACAAACAAAACCAAAAATAAACCCCACAAAATTTAGAAACCGAAGCCCCAAAAGCTGATAGAAGTTTCTTGTCAGTGATTCAAAATTCTTGTCCTTGATTCAAAATTGTTGTTTTGAGGGTAAAGGGTTTTTCTTCCATCAAATCTGAACATTTCTGCATAAGGATGAGATTTTCTATGTGAAAAGTAGTTGCGAACTTTATTTTTCCTTAAAATCAGCAACTGGTCTGATGTCTAGTCACTTTAACTTAAAATAGATGAGCTTAACAGATGAGCCCTTAAATCACAGTTAAACTTAACGTTGGTGTTGGAAGTGTCTGCTTTAATCATTGAGTTAAAAAAGAGGAAAAAGAGAATACTGTGCTTTTTCTGAAAAGCTGCAGTAAAAATACAATCACATTTCTGGGTGGTTATGAAGCTCTTTTCTCTTCACCTTCACACTTGTCTTAGTTTCAAGATCTCACAGACCCAAACACTCCTCCTGAATATGGTGATAATGGACTGCTAAGGACGACCAACAATAAAGTATCATTTGAAAATGTCCGATACCTTGAAAAATAAAAATAAGGCAACTGATACTGTGCAGTAATCCTGCGATGCATGATGTTAAATCTTCTTAAGGTACCCTTAGTGGGGATGTTGGAGTAGGTGATAGAATCATAGAATCATAGAATGTTAAGGTTAGAAGGGACCTCAAGGGTTATCTAGTTTCAACCCCTTGCCATAGGCAGGGACACCTCCCATCAGTCCTTTCCAACCTAAGCCCAGCTATGACTCTATGATTCCATGAATAGCAGTCTTCATTTTCATTGTCTGAGCTCTTAATTTGCCACTCAGCCCACCTTGCTGGACACATTAAAGGTTAGTTTAGTTTCATACATCAAAAATAATGTCCCCTATATATTTTGTCATTTTACTGTCTCAAAAGGTGAGGATGAATTCTTGGCAAAACAAGCCATGAAATATTTCATCCATTAATGTTTTTTCAATGGCTTCAAAACCCAAAGTCATAAAATTAATGAAGATGGTAAGAAGAGAATAAACCATGGCATGTAAAATTTTAACTGAAATTCTTGGGCTAAGAAGAGATTTGAGTAGAAAGTACTCAAAATCTTGCTTGTCAGTGATGAGGAATTCCTCATGTTTAACAGACCTACTACAGCCATGTGGAACTGAGCTTGATGGGACAGTACAGCTCCTGTTAAAAAGCCACTGGAAACTATAATGAGTTGGCAGAGCCATGGAGCAGTCTGAAGGTTGCTTCCATTCAGATTTGTAATCTGAGCAGCAAGTCCATAGATAAGTGAACACCAAGATGAGGTACCTTTTATTTCTCCAAATACTTGTCGTTTGAAAGAAGCAATAGGGCTGTAATTTATGATACTGAAATAACTGATGGTGCAGAAGGCTGAGGGGAGACCTCATTGCTCTCTTCAGCTTCCCGAAAGGAGGTGGGAGTGTGATGAGGGTTGGTCTCTTCTCTATAGAATCAGGTGATAGAATGAGAGGAAAAGGTCACAAGTTGCACCAAGGGAGGTTTATATTGGAGATTAGCTGCAAGATTTCTTTGCTGCAAGAG
>WBNM01046160.1:0-62027 GCA_013399055.1 Ramphastos sulfuratus
ATTTGGGCCCTTCACCACAGTGATCTATCACCCAACCTGAAAAACAGCCCTCTGGAGTACTCCAATAGGAGCTGAAATCCATCCCTCTGGAGCTCAGGCCACCACACATTTCTGTCTTGACATTTTCCCGACCATCTCTGCTTCCTGCCCTCCTGGCAAGCAGGAGAAACCTGCAGCACCTCGTGAAGTCATCATCAAATATCTCAGCTAGAGTAAGTGAATGGGCTTGAAGTCTTATCCCAGGATGATGAGATCTGCCAGGAGGGACACATTTTCCCGGGCATGTGGGATCATGTCAATGAAGGAGACTCAAGAGGAAAATCAGATTAGTCTGGCTTACGCTGGAGCTGCAACCAAACAGCAAGCAGGTGGCCAAAACATGAATATGCTAAGACAATACTGGACTGGATTTTGAATGAAAAGGGACTGAATTTCTCATTAAATGGTCTGGAGAAATGCATGTAAGCCCTACTGCTTTTGGCTGGTATAGACTCAAGCCCACTTCACCTTGCTCTGATGAAACTGTCAGCAAAGATCCAAGGGTCTGACCTTCTAGTGATCATGTGAGGACCTCGGGACACCAGAGGGGTGCTTTATTCCTATTCTACTGGGCTCAGACAACACCTGCAAAGCTCCTGGAGATTCATGAAGCTGATCTTGGTGGGGCAGCGGTGTCGAGCAAGGTGGAGTGGGTAGGTGCTACTCTCTGACTTCTGCTTGGTGGGCACAGCCAAGTTCCAAGCATGCAAAGCGTGAGTGCTTCCCTAAGTTGAATATACTGCTCTCCTTTTTTGGTCAGGATAAAGGGAACAAATTGCACAAAGGAGAATTGTTCTGAGGAGTGTGACACCGTATTTCCTGCATCTGTCTGCATTTCTAAACCAATAAGAAATACTACATCCTTAGGCTCTAGACTGCCATTAATTAGGTGGTGATGTGTGGCATGTATATGCAGGAGGCTCTCAGAACAACTGCAGCAAGGACCCAGTATCAGGTACAGGCCTGCTAAAAGATGTTAAATGACTCTAGGATTTAATTCTACTCATATTAACCTTTTTTCCCCCACAAGTTTGAACACTTTGCCTAAGAAATATTTTTTGGCTGAGAATATGCAAATACCTTCTTAGGTGGTAAACCTCTCGGGCAGTCAGCCTTAGTCTGCTTGGACATCTAGTGAAGTCTATGAGAACTGTCTCATTCAGAACAGAGTGCTTTGAAATGCAGCTCCTTGGATACATTTCATAAAATAATCTTTAAATGTTGAGCTGGAGGATCTGAAAAAAATGAAGAGGAGCTCTATACAATTTGATTTTGAGAGCCATTAAATCAGGCTAAGCAGAATCTGTATCCGCAGTGTCACATTAGCAAAGCTAACTATTGCTGATGTACTAAGGCTGCCTATAGACTGTTAAAGCATGAAAGTCTCATAATTTCATAAAAATCCTAAGTATTCAAATTTCCATACAGTGCTGCTTTCGTATCTAATTTAAAATGAGTAACAAGCTTACTCTATACATACAACAGATCATTAACTTGATAAGATACTAGTAGCATATTAAGTGAATATTGTGTTGTGCTAGCAAAAGAAATACAGAATAGGAATTTGCTAATGCAAAAGATTTTTTTACATCATTAGGAGTGGGTCATCTTTTTGGTATTCAAATAAGTAAACTGAATTTCATCACTAAGCACTTAGCACCCCACCCTTTTAATTGAAAGCAAAAGCACAAGATAGAAAATGGTCCCTACAAATGTGAAAGGCTCAGGTCAGATTATTTTAATAATTTTATTTTATTTTACTTCCTTTTTTTCCTATGGAGGGTGCAATTATTTGAGACATTAGCTTTTATATTTTCATTTCTCCCTTTGTATATCCTATTCTTAATGCAGAGAACTGGTTTAATTTCCACCCAGGCTATGTTTCACATTTGGTCAAGTCTATTTCCCTCTCTTTCAATATTTATCTAAATAAAAATACATTTTTTTTACCTATGAAGCAACATACATATTAATTACAAAAGGGTCCAAACTTCCTATATAATTTCATATTAAAGCACTCCTTAAAATTCAAGCACACTGGAGAGAGAAAAACAGTATCAAAAAAATATTTACACATGGGGAGTTTCTTAAAGAATGAATTATAATTATCCCAGAAAAAGGGCCTAAAGGGGGAATGTACCGAGAGGACTGAGACTGGTGATGTGGGAAATATATATGTGTAGGCGAATGCACACGTCCCCACATACTTTTTATACGCAACTATATTGGTAAAATTCATAGTTCGATTGTGACAGGGCCTCAGAGTTAGTTCCTTTGTCTTTATTCACAGCTATTTTTGGTATTTTTGGTAGGAAGATCAGTTGTCTGGGTATCAGAAAGTGTACATTGACAGACACAGTTGTGGAGCTGTATGTCCTGGCTACGGGATTATGGACATCTCCAGCCACGAGCTGCATTCTAGGATCACCCTGAAAAGTCTTGAAAAGGTGCCCTGGAAAGCACCTCTGCCAGCTCAATTTAGGGGTTTCCTCTCCAGCATGACAAAATTCCTGATTTATTTCCTTTGATATCTGTATTTAAGAGGCTAATTTCTGTTAGGCATCAGAAAAATCCTTCACAAGATGACAGGGGAGATGGTGGACAGAGCTCCGGAGCTCACTGACTTCTGTGTTGTGGGGTTTTTTTTATTTTTTTTTTTTTAATTCTGTCAGTTGGATATTGACTGACTTTCTAATGCACACTCCTCTAATTCTTAATTAGAATGACATAGCTAATTAATAAGTTTTTTCCAATTATAAATTAACTTAGGATCAGAACTCTGGCTTTGCATGTAATTTCCTATAATCGCTAAAGCTACTGCAAAAACATGTCTCCTACCAACCGTAACTTTTTTATTTAACACAGACAGACAAGTTCTCACTGGGTTTAAATTTTACAGCAAATTATCTCTGTTGGGATTTATGAAGGGAAATTAAAAAAAAATCAGAAGAGTTTTCTCTTTCCCCCCCCCCTTTTTTTTTCTTTCTTTTTTGTAACGCTTCTTTCTTTCTTAAACAAAATAGCATCTCTTAATGGACAATTTCTTCCCTGAGATTTAAAAGGAATTCATCTTAATATTTTAATGTTATTACAGGGAAGGAAGAAAGAGAGCAGGTGATAATTCGTTTTTTCATAACTGTTACCACCTTTTCATGGTTTCTGCAAAAATGATTTGGGAGGATCCCGCATGCTGCTCATTTATAGAATCTTAACTGGAGAGACACTTATCTCTTTAGTAATGAACCAGTGTAATTAAAGGTGGGAATGTGGAAGAGTTCAGGCACTGGCAACATGTCACATAGTTGGCTGCTGCAATTCCTCAGTGGTTTATCAAAGACTACTCCTTTAATATGGAGATTACACTTATGTACTTGTCTGAACTTGAAAGGCATTTGCCTAATTTACTTATTAATGAGATGTAAATCTATTTGTACGGCACGTCACAAGTTTCCCGAAATCGCTGCTACTTAACCGGTGATAAACCCTATGATTTAAACGAAAAATAATACATTTAGCTTTCCACATTCATTCTGTTAAAAATTGATATAGTCTATGTTAAATTTATTAATATTGCTTGCTGTCATTCAGTTTGCAGCTCTTACTGAAATATGACTTGACAGCGGCCGCATTAAAGATGTATGCCATTGTATTCAACAAAGATTAATGAAGCCCGGTAAAAATAGCTGTAAAAGAGAAAGTGATCCGAATGTAAAATCAGTGAATTAAATGAGGCCTTGCATACCATTTGTTAATATGCATGAGGAGGGAGGCAGCGAATGAAAATGTCTCCCTGCAAAGTTCATTTGGGAATGTTTCAATATTGTCTGAATATCACCAAACTATTGAAACGGCAGCTTTAATAGAGCCCCGTGTACCGCCGAGGTCCATGCGTGCGCGTCTGTGCCCTGAGTAAGGCTGGAGACAAAAACGGATTTGCTTGCAAACAGACGGGAAGCCCGCAGTCAAAATAATAATAATCTGAGCCTAATAATACAAATACATACAGGAGAGATGTCTGTTCTCCTCCTTCTTCCCCCCTACTCCACCTTTCTCTGTCTGTCTACAGAGGAGGCTTTCAATATTAAAGCCACTTGTGATAGAGAGCTTTAATGCTCTATCGCTTTTTTTTATGGAAGAATTGCGTGCAGCAACACTTAAAAGGCTTAGATCCTCTGGATTTCTAAGAGGTTAACGTGTCTGTCTGTCTGGGTGTCACAGCTCCTTGCATGCCAGAATCCGTGTGGTGAAAAGACTTTAGCGACTTCTTTGAATATTATTTTCAGGGAGTGATTTATTTCAACAGCCCTCATTAGAAAACACTCCTGAATTTCTAACGCACAGGTTAAGACTTCTAGATAAATTAGTGCTGGCAGAAAATAGCATGCAAGTAGTCACAGGGTAAACACACCTTGATTTATCAATCAAGGTACTGAGGTATTGTGATGGACTTGAGCTGTTACTGATAGGTTTGTTTTCAGATTCAAACATTCAGTCAAAGATTTGCAGAAAAGGACTGTTCTGAGGTATTTTGCTTTGGCAGTTTCAAAATGTGTATTAATCTGGCTGCCCCTTTGGTAAGAAAGCAGCTAATGCACCCGAAAGACTGTCAGCTTGGAGGCAATTTGGAGGTATAATGTATACGCACATGGTGTAAAAGCTTGTAGAAAAAGCTCTGCCTAAAGCATCGAGTTTCCCAAAAGAATGAACACTGGTGTTCAAACTGAGCACAATTCAGAAGGATCTTTGTCACCAGCCTCAGCTCATGTCACCCGATTCTGCAATCGCAACAGGTAGCCTGGTGTGGGGACCTCCATGCGCAAGGGGTCCTTCTGAAGGGGAAAAGGATGGAACCCGAAGCTATTTTGGTCCACAGATCAAGGGAGAATGAAGGCACCAAGCCACAGGCTGATGCGAGTTCAATATGGTCCAAGAAAGTTACACACAGCTCTCAGATTTTGGAAAATAAATCTTTCTATTTAAGGATATAGGAAGCTCAAGTCTGTGTTCTTGAGGTTCTGCAGGATACTGGATCAGATCAGCTGGGTTTATCTTGCCACAAATTAGTGAGGCAAGTGGCAAACAGATCTGCTAATTTAATAGATGACAATTCTTACTAAAATCCTATACACACACACACACACATATATATATATATATATTTGGAGAAAATCTTTCTTTATTATGATATAAATTATATAAATTGGTATATGAAACAAAACCAAACAAAACAAAAAAGCCACATATATATATATATGTGTGTGTGTGTGTAAAATTCCTATCTCTTTGTTCCATATTTCACAATCCACAATGATTTTGTATTAATTACATAGTGAAATCAAATGGAAAGAGACACAAAACCAAGTTTTGAGACTTTTAGGTTTTCTTTAGTATTCCATTTAAATCACTTAATTGCTGCAATCAAAAATTTCCTCTTTCTTTCTCCAATTGGATTACCAGCAGAAAAATGAACCACTCTTACTTTACTCCTTTTTTTTTTTTTTTTTTTTCCTAAATAACTTTCAGATTATTTTGGAGAGAACCTGGAAAGCATGAACATCACACAGGCTCAAGCCTATAGATAAATCTAGGATTAAAAAGAAAAAAACCAACATGTAGAGTATTGAACACTGGGTGACATGAGAAGCTGTTTTTTGCAACTCGATGTCCTTCAAATGTCATGTTTGAGAAATCTCCTCGTATCCATGGAATATCTGCCTTGGTCTCTGCTTAATTAAGACCATTTGTCTATTTGCAAGACTTTAGTTCATCAAGAGTAGACATTAAAAAAAGAAACAGCAAACACCCAATGGGGGAAGAAGCAAAGAGCCTGCCCTTTGGGTTCCCAGCACCCCCCTCCCCTCCCTGCTATAACTAATTAAAACCATTCATAAGGCAACCTGCACTAATGGCCAGACACAGAGTACTCTTGCTTGACTTTGGCTGCAGAATTAGCACCCTGTGGAATGACCTATTTGCTTCTCCATTCCCTCTTTTCTCTAAACACAACGTAAGATAACACTAGGACAAGGCAAGATCCTATATAACAAAGTAGCACAATTAGCATGAAGTTGCTCTTGCTTTAATCTCAGCTCTGCTGTCTTTTCTCTGTAACTCACACAGAAGTTTGGTCACTACTAGTGGACACTCACCCGCTTGGACATGCTTCCCTCCAAGGCTGAGCATCTGAAAAGTCAGCAATGAGGACAAATCTATTATTTCCTTGTACTTATGAACAAAAAATTAAAAGATGAGGCACTTAAAATACAAGAAAATAACTTCCTTATAGGTCTCACATTAGAATCCTTGAATCATTTTGGTTGGAAGAGACCTTTAGAATCAAGTCTGACTATTAATGTCTTACTGCTTTCGAGGTGATGAACACAGCTCCATGAGAAGAGAAAAGAGGGAGTCTTGCAAATTAGAATTAGAAAGGATAAAAAAAATGTTAACTTGTTTAACGAGAAACATTATTTCAGCAGCAAGACTTAAGTTTTCTTTGAGAACAAGAGGAGAGAGAGAAAAAGGAACCTGCTGAAGAAATGTTTCCCATAAACAGTCTTTTCTTGGACATTTTAGACCTTTGAGGTCATTGAGTTCAACTGTTAACACAGCATTGCCATTTTCTTCCCCTTTAAGCCTCTCCAGGTGGCAACCTCATGTGACAAATCATGCCATCGAGGCCAAGCAGAGGGAGATGAGCAGTGCCATTGAATGGCTACATGGGAGACATGAAGCTCACATTTCTATGGTGTTTCAGTGGAGAAATGAAGCCAGGATTAGTTAGAAGCAAACAGACATAGTGATCATAGATGTGGCCTTAAGTAGGGTTTTAAACGTATATTTATGCTATTATTCTTTCAGAAAAATGGAAATGCATGCCAGGCCTTTGGCCCAGATCCCAGCCCAGAGCCATACTGCAGCAGAAAAGAAACCACATCTGCATGGCACATATCTAGACTGAGTTATTCAATGCCAAAGGTAGTGGTCAGGTCCCCAGTCACTATGGTGTCTTCAGTGCATTCCACTATTCCCACCCCCAGCCTTTTCATCATGATGCTATGTTTGTGCTGCATATTTCTCCTTTGACATTACCCATAGACATCCCAGCAGTAACTCTCCATATAACCCTTTTGATCTGGTGTGAGCTGGAGCAGAGCTGGCTCTGGTCATTGCTGTGACTTCTCAGCTCAGTCCCTGCTCAGTGAGACACTTGCTGAATTGCAGGGCAGGGTTGCACAACCAGGAGCTGGTTCTTGCAGGGAGAAGCTCATGGGAGAGTTCCTACCAAGAGCTGGGCTTCATAAAGGCTCTTCCTGAGACTCGCTCCTGGCCACACCAAGGGCACTGCCACAGCTTGTGCCACACCTTGGGCTGCAGATGTGGGGAGGAGCAGCCAGGACAGGGGACACTCAACTGCCCAATAAGAGAGTCCATCCCATGGATGGCATCTTCAGGAGAGAGATGAGGGATCACCAGGCCCAAGCCTCCTTTCCACTGGATGCTGTCCCAGGAGGACTCTGTCCCTTTTTACCTTCCATCCTGATCCAGGTGTTCCTGAATCCAGCTCCAGAATCCAGCTCCTGAATCTAGTTCTCATCTGCTGCTGAGCCCAGTGCCTGTCCCCAGCACCAGTGCTGCCAATGGTGCCATCATTGCCATCAGGGGTTGTTTTCCACATTGGTTTGTGTCCCTTTGTCTCTATTTCATGGGACTGTTCTTTTCATCCCAGCTGGTTGAGTTTCTTTCCCAGCGCATCAGTCTCTCTCCCTTCTTCTCTTTCCCTTCCTTTCAGGAAAGTAGAGGTTCATAGAGTGCATCTGTTACTCCTCTAGTGGCCCGCCCAGACCTGACCCTTGACACATTTAAAGTCTTCCAATTCCTGCAAAGAACACAAAATCCACTGTCAGACAACACATTACCCACATCCTCCTGGATGGATGGAGCTGGCCCCCTGAAACTGCTTTTCTACACTAGAAATGGGAAAGTGGTTCAAAAAGGTTAAAGGGAAAGAACACACTGATCTGTGATTCTTTTTAGACAATCCAATGATTTGTTGTTTCAGAACTTTTTGGTTTGGTCGTGAACCAGCAGCAACCACCAAAGTTTGTATTGCTTTTGGCTGGGAAGGTGGGGGGCTGTTCTAAAGCCCATGTTGCTGCAGACAATTCCCAGTGTCAAGTCCATAGTGGAAGTTCACTTGTTTGGCACTCCTCACTCCTCACTTGTTCAGCGATGTGAACGTCCCAGCAGCTGTGGTAACTCTCCATTTATGCAGTTGCAGCAGTTTCATTAATTGTAAATCTATTTGCTGCTTGAGTATGAGCTATGGCAATAGGCTTGTTTACAAAGAGGCTTCTCACTGAATATGGTGCCTGTATAAAAAAAGGCCTTTCGACAGGAATGTTAGTCCCTTGAGTGGAAAATAACCTCTAAATTCCACTTGTAAAATTTTAATTTTCAAAAATGCTACACATTTGCTATAAATAGCTGTCATCTGTCAAATAAACGGAGCAAGTCCTGGGAGCCTCCCTATCAAAGGAGACCATTCCAGAGGCAGCCTTTGTCTTAAATGGGTCTGTAGACATGGCTTGTGTTGGTTTTTGAGTAATCCCAGCCTGTTTATAATCTCATCTATTTCATGGAGAGGATATGAAAATAGCTCCCCACTGTATGAAAATTATCTATATCCCAGTGCAGACGATATAGTCAGTCTATTGAAAATAATGGAGTGAACTCAGCTACGCAGTTTATTTCAATGTGTAAAGTCTTTGCACATCATAATATCAAATAAACTCTGCTGAAAACATCATCCCCATATAATCGTATTATACAAGAGTAGTGTCACCTTTTGTTTAGAAGAGCACCATTATGCTTTTATGATATACTTTAAGGAGAACTAGATGGTACCATTGATTCTTCTACTAGCATTTTACATCAAAAGACCTACGTCTGCAGCCCAGGTCACTGAAATCACAAATGAAGTGAATTTAATGGTCTAAGTTTGGTCTCCAGAGAACAACAGAATAGTTAGTACCATCATAAAGTCTGACAATGTAGCCCTTTTGGCAGGTTTTTGTTGATAATAGGCTTGAACTGCAATCTTTTCACCATGGTATAAGAGGATCTGTTAAAGCAGGCTTCGGATGCACTAGAAGAATAAAGTAGGGAAGGCTGCAAAGCACAATATTGTGCACACCTGCACTGTACCTAGAGTAAGGTTAATGCAGTAATATCTGTGTGAAAACTGCCTCACCCCCACATTAAAAGCAGCTTATCATTAGGGATTACCTAGCCACTGCACCAGCTGCAAGTCTTTACTTAAAGACTTAAAGGTAAAGCTCTTACAGTTCCCAATCCAGTGACATTTGCAGCTCACTATAATTTATTGAATATCTTCCAAAGAGCAAACACAGGATTTCTCTTGGTACTGTTTTAGTTGGGTTGTAAACGCTTGCCATTTACCAAGAGGAAGAAAAAAAAATAAAGGCAGGCACATTTACACTTTTGCAAAGCATCATGTAATATTTTGAACCTGTCTTTTCATGCTGACTCTTTTCATGTTCAATCTAAACACTGTTTACTCATTTAAAGTCTTGTTAGAGCTCAGCTATGAAGTACAGTGCACACACACTTTCAAAGCATTCCAGAGAGCACCTTGTTCCCAGGTTTCATTAGGAAGACCCATGCTTGTCTGAAGCAAGTCTGAATTTTTAACACTTCCTGTAGCAGACACTCCGAAATGTTCTACCTTCAGCGCTTCATAGTCCTGCCACCGAGACCTTTAGAGACTTAATACAGATAAGAATCCTGAAAAGAGAATTTATTGAGGTTATCTCCATTTCTAAGGCATGCTGATCTATTGACAAAAATTAAAAGGAAATGGTTAAATAAGCCAAATTACATGCTGGGTGATGAAACATTATTTTCTTCGCCTTGCCAGTAACATGCATGCAAATTATATTAATAGGCTATAATTATGTAAACTTTATTATGTGTGTTAAAGATAACATTAAAATTATAAGACAAATGACACTTAATCACCAATGGAGGGTAATGATAAAAGAGTCAGCAAAATTAACAGGCATCATCAAGATTGTTGTGGTTGCTCCAGCTAGAGGAGTACAATGAGCCGTGCCATTTTGTATAATAATAACACTTACACAGCACTGGTCACCTTCAAACTGCTTTACAAACATTAACTAATTGTTATACAAGCATTTGCAGCCCACTTGCTAAATATATTCCCTGACTGCAAACATTCACATGCTGCAAGTGCTGAAAATGACTCATGAGACAGATACTCCGACAGTCTTTGTCTCTCTGTCTGTTATGGAGGGGTAATTAATTGATGTGAGATATGATTTTCAAGCATTAATATTGTTTATTAATATTCAATATTCAGAACTCTCGCCACCCTGACCACTAATTTTAATAATAATCAGTTCTTCGCACAGTCATGGAAACTTTATACAGATAATAACACAGGATCTAGAAATAACTAGCAATAATATATAACATTAATTGAACTCAATTGAACTGGAAGAGAAGGTTCCTGCAGTCAATACAGCGCTTGCGGTTAATACTCCACTTGCCCACTAGATGGACTCAGGGAGCTCCTTTCTGCTTATGGCAGAAGGCAATGGTGAATTACAAGAAGCTTTAAGTATTTACTCGCAAAACGATCTCCCAACTGGCAGGGCTGGCTTCAGCTTCAGACAGTACTCAAATGCTTTTGGGGAATTCTCTTACTGTCTTGTCAGCCTCTGAGACTTCTGATTCTTCCCAGGCTTCAGGGCGCTGGGAAAAGGAGACAGACAATCTCAGCACAATGTCATGTCGGCTATGCAGGCCAATCGCGTGGATGCATTTAGAGCCTGTTTCTGGTAAACTCAAGGCAGGCAGTTTCCAGGTAGTGACAAGCAAGCATGGATACAACAGCAGTGCATGTTGTGTCACCTGCTCATCTCCTTTTATCAATACAGCCCAAGACTAATGGGCCTTTCGACATAGAATAGCCAATCAGAATGGCAGTTAGCCAAACCTGACCATATTAGATGAAGCCATAGGCTTTCTTTACCCTTTTTAGGGCAGAACACAGGCCTTGCACAAGGCATACACAAGCCGACCATGTGTACCTTGCTTACCACAGGATGCAAACAAGTCAGGGCAAGCCAGAACATGTATAAGCCTGTTTTGGCCTGCTTAGGCCTACCATGACACTGTCCTCCTCTTAAATCACTTCTGCAGACTGAATTTACCAGAGTGGCAGAATGATGCCTTGAGACCTATTAGGTATGGAAAAGCAGAATGACATTTTTCTTAAATGCTGGACTCGTTATTTGGATGCGTGGCATAATTTGGAGTGACTTCTCTTGATTATTTACACCCATAGCAGATTTTTAGCCACAGCAAATTCATAGAATCATAGCAAGGTTTAGGTTGGAAAGGACCTCAAAGATCGTCTAGTTCCAACCCCCTGCCATAGGCAGGGACACCTCCCACTAGTACAGGTCACTCAAGACCTCATCCAACCTGGCCTTGAGCACCTCCAGGGAGGGAGCATCCACAGCCTCCCTGGGCATCCTCACTTGGCATCCTCCCTGGGGATCCGCTCCATCCTTTTCCTCTCCATCTTCCCCCTTTCAGTACCACCTCCCCTTTCTCATCCCACACTACATTTTTTTTTTCTCCCCTTTTATCCCCCAAACCCAGAGCACCTGGGTGCTGTTGGAGTCTCCTCCCACCCCAGGTGTGACCACTTTGCCCTCCCTGCCCACTCCCCTTTATAATCAGCCCCAGGAAAGGCAGCAGCCTCAAGTTTGCCCAACTGGGCAGAGGGATCCTCCTCCTGGCATCATTGGTGAGTCCCCATGGTGCACACTGGGTGAATGGTGGAGGTGATCTAAAGGCCGGGGGGCCTGGTGGCCCCCCGGTTAGTCAGGGTAGACAATTGATGGCTAATTTGATGTCACCTATGGGTGCTGGCCGGGC
Organism: Ramphastos sulfuratus; assembly: GCA_013399055.1. Taxonomy (NCBI): domain Eukaryota; kingdom Metazoa; phylum Chordata; class Aves; order Piciformes; family Ramphastidae; genus Ramphastos; species Ramphastos sulfuratus. The sequence goes on from WBNM01046160.1 coordinate 12,031, forward strand.
CTCCTCACTTAGGCTGAGCTTCTCTATGATTAGCTGCTGCTTTCTGTTCACTTATGATGAGCTTAAGTACTTGGCTGAACTGGAAGCTCCGGGGGAAGTAGGATTGTGCTGTCTTGGAATTGTTGTGGTTGGACAAGCCCCCTGAGATCATCAAGCCCAACCTTCAACTCAACACCACCATGGCCATTAAACCATGTCCCAAAGTGTCATGGCCACAGATTGCTTGAACACCTCTGGGGACGGTAACTTGGCATCCTCCCTGGGGATCCGCTCCATCCTTTTCCTCTCCATCTTCCCCCTTTCAGTACCACCTCCCCTTTCTCATCCCACACTACATTTTTTTTTTCTCCCCTTTTATCCCCCAAACCCAGAGCACCTGGGTGCTGTTGGAGTCTCCTCCCACCCCAGGTGTGACCACTTTGCCCTCCTTGCCCACTCCCCTTTATAATCAGCCCCAGGAAAGACAGACACCTCAAGCTTGCCCAGCTGGGCAGAGGGATCCTGCTCCTGTTGCCACTGGTGAGTCCCCATGGTGCACACTGGGTGAATGGTGGAGGTGATCTAAAGGCCGGGGGGCCTGGTGGCCCCCCGGTTAGTCAGGGTAGACAATTGATGGCTAATTTGATGTCACCTATGGGTGCTGGCCGGGCCTCCTCACTTAGGCTGAGCTTCTCTATGATTAGCTGCTGCTTTCTGTTCACTTATGATGAGCTTAAGTACTTGGCTGAACTGGAAGCTCCGGGGGAAGTAGGATTGTGCTGTCTTGGAATTGTTGTGGTTGGACAAGCCCCCTGAGATCATCAAGCCCAACCTTCAACTCAACACCACCATGGCCATTAAACCATGTCCCAAAGTGTCATGGCCACAGATTGCTTGAACACCTCTGGGGACGGTAACTTCGCCACCTCCCTGGGTAGCCTATTCCAACCCCTGACCACTCTTGCAGCAAAGAAATTGTTCCTCATGTCCAACCCAAACCTCCTCTGGCACAATTTCAGGCCATTTTCTCCTCATTCTATCATCTGATACAAGGCAGCAGAGACCAACTTCCACCTGGCTGCAACTTCCTTTCAGGGAGTGGTAGAGAGCAATGAGGTCTCCCTTCAGCCTTCTCTTCTCCACAGCCCCAGATCCTTCAATCCAGTTCTCCAGACCCTTCACCGGCTTTATTACCTGGACACCAGCCTCACTAGCCCAGTTCTCCAGACCCTTCACCAGCTTCATTACCTGGACACACTCCAGCCACTCAACATCCTTCGTGGCATGAGGGCCCAAAAACTGAACCCAGGATTTGAGGCATGGCCTCACCAGTGCCCAGTACAGGGGCATCATTCCTTTCCTGCTCCTGCTGGATCCAGGCCAGTATCCATAGGATGTTAGGGGTTGGAAGGGACCTCCATAGATCATCGAGTCTATCATCACACACATCTTGGGGCTCTTCAGGGCCATGGACTCAACTTGTCTCCATCGTTTTAGCACAGACCCTTCTATCTCTCCCAGTCTCTGATATTAGCACCTCCTCATCTCAGCCTGAGCTCTGTAGCTGCTGGTATAGAGCCCAGACTTTCACAGTGCTTTTTGGTCACTTCAGGCAGGAGAAGCTGAGCAGGAGCAAACAGCATTTCAGTCACAACACTGATCACAGTGCAGTAGGCGAGGGGGTGTTGCCTCATGGCATTTCCTCTCCATGTGCTCAGGTTATTTGGCAGCAGAAAGGAGACTAACACCTTCTGGCACCTTCCTGCTTCTGGCAGAGGCTCTGGTGGCACTGCTGCAAAGTGGCCTGGGGCAATGAGTGTGCAGTGTGGCACTGGGGTAGTCACTGCACCCACTGAATATTATAAAAGTGTCACTCAGGGAGGCTTTTATTGGAGTTCCCACAATTAGTGTGTCTCTGGGACTTGGCAGCCTCCATTGTGTCTGGTGGTGATGTTTCCAGTGGGTCTTTAACAGGGTCAGGATCATCCCTGTCATAGAATCAAGGAGTGATCACCAGGATGATAATGCTTAGGTGATTTTTTTTTTTTCCCCTCTTAGCTTTTTTAATGAACAGAAAACCATTTGTGTATCATGATGCTACCTAAGGGCTGGCATTTCTCTCCTAGGAAGCTGCTTAGATGAGCCTGATGTATGTTAGTTCAGTGTTGCTCTTGTTAAAAGAGAGTATAGTGGACAAGGTGCGGCAGCTGTGCCAGCATGGACTGACTGTAAGGAGGGCCAGGCTGGGCAGCCCTGGCACCCAACACTGCATGGCTGCAACTGTTGACTCTGACTGGCCAAGCCTCAGCCGCCAGTGCTGCCATCCAAACCCTGAGCAGCAGCTGCCAGTCAGGAACGGGAGAAAGCAGCTATCTTCTGGCATCCTGATCGCAGGCACAACTGTGTGAGCTCACAAAGGAGCTGCGTTTTCATGTGGGGTGGAGGCAGAACTGCAGGGCTGTGACCAAGCATTCACACTTCAGGGCCGAGACTGGCCACCACGGCACAAAAGCATCCTCTCAGTGAGCATACGCTGCCCTGACCCACGCTCCCCACATGGCTCAACTATCCCACACTTGTTGCACTCGTGTTGACTGTAGTGGAGTTGTGCCTACCCAAAGCCAAGATCCATGCATGCTGGGTTCTATTTTGCTTTCTTGTGCCCTACTGTGAAAATTTTTACTCCATCAAATAGGTCTTTCCCAGATTCATTCCCAGTTTCCCAGCACCTGCAGAGCATGAAACCTTCTACAAATGAGCTTGAAGTTCTGGCAATTGGCAGCACTTCTCCTAGGTGATGGGAGGACTTTAAACAGAATCACAGAATCATAGGATCATAGAATGGGTTTGGTTGGAATAGACCATTAAGATTGTCCAGTCCAACTGATTAACCCAACACTGCCAAGCCCACCATTAAACCATGTCTCTCAGCACTGCATCTACAGATCTTTTACATCCCTTCAAGGATAATGACATCACCACTGCCCTGAGAAGCCTGTTCCAAGGTTTCACATTTGTGGTGAAGAATTTTTCCCTAATGTCAAACCCTAACCTCCCCTGACACAACTTGAGGCCATTTCCTCTTGCCCTGTCATTGTTGCTTGGGAGAAGACATCAGTTATCTGGCTCAAACCTCTTTTCAGGGAGTTTTAGAGAGCCTGAAGGTCTCCCCTCAGCCTCCTTTTCTCCAGGCTGAACCACCCCAGTTCCCTCAGCTGCTCCTCGCCAGACCTGTTCTCCGGATTCTTCACCAGCTTTGTTGCCCTTCTCTGGACATGCCCCAGCACCTCAATGTTGCTCTTAGAGTGAGTGGCACAGTGCTGAATGCAGTTTGCTAATATGGATTAAAAAAAAAAAAATTCTTGTACTTTGGCAGCTGAGCCAAATGTAAACTATCTCTGCCTCTGTGGAAGCTGATATTTCTGTTTGTGCAGTGTCTTCACTATAAATATTTTTGCTGCTGCAGAAGGAACACTAATCACATGCTTATCAGCTCCTTATGGTGTCTCTTTCATTAGTGCCTTCACTGCCAGAAAAGCAAGGAAGATGGCAATTTCTCAAAGGCTTTAGAATTTTGACAAGACATCACTAAACCAAAAACCCAGAAGTTTGAATCCTTCAGATCACCCAGTTGAAGCTTGTCCCAGCAATTTTGATTCCTCAGCAGAAAAGTAAGATGTCAAGATAGAGATCTCATGTAAAATCAGTGTGTTATTAAAACACTTTGGAAGACTTCAGAGTCTTCATTGCCCAACTGAAAAGTGGCAGTTCCTTTGTCTTAGCCCCAAAACTGAACACACTAAATTAAACCAATTCCTGCATTGCGACTTCTTATGCCAGCTATTCCTTCAGGTTCCCACCTCCCTGAAGCAGCTGTATAACCAATAATGCAAATAATACCTTTCTCTAGCTTCCCTACAAGGGGGAGTGCTGAAAAGCAAATGGCTGTTTAACAGGATTGGGTATATAAAATCCACTGAATACAACTCCAGTATGCAGATTTCCAAGAGAGTTATAGAAAAGAAAAGGATTGTTGAGTTTTAGACCCCAAACAAGTCAGGGCTGCATGGAGCAATATAAGTATTTCCTCACTGTTCAGGCACTGGTGAAAGCGAAACTTCTTGCTGAGCATAATCACCTCTGAATACCACAATCACAGAATGGTAGGGGTTAGAAGAGACCTCCAGACATCATCTAGTCCAGTCCCCTGCCAAGGCAGGTTCATCTAGAGAATGTCACATAGGAACATGTCCAGGCAGGTTTGGAATGTTTCCAGAGATGGAGGCTTCACTACCTATCTGGCCAGCTGGGCTCTGTCATACTTAAAGAAATTCCTTCTCAAGTTTAGATGGAACTTCCTGTGTTCAGGTTTGTGCCCATTACTTCTTGTCCTGGGCACCACTGAAAAAAGACTTTTCTCATCCTCCTGACACCCACCCTTTAAGTATTTATAAGCATTGATGAGATCTCCACCCCCCCCCCCCAGGCTTTTCTTTTCAAGACTAAAAAGATGCAATTTCCTCGTAAGAAAGATGTTCCAGTCCCATAACCATCTTTTTTGTACCCTCTTCTGCAAGTCCCTGTCCTTCTTGAAGTGGTGAGCCCAGACCTTGACACAACTGATAGACATAATACAGATCATGGAGATTTTGGTGTGAGAAAATTAAAATAAGACATATTCATTCTTCATACTCCAAAAAGTTACCTGCCTTTTTTTTTTTTTTTTATTCAGTATTAATATTTGCAATTGAATAATCCTGTTTATTTTGAACCAGGAATTATTTTTCTTAAGAAAAATTACTTAGGAAGAATAAATCATTGCAGCAAACTGAGGCACACAAGAAGGCTCTCCTTGGCATATATGAGCAATTTATAAACAGTATACTCAATGACAGGCAAAATTCAAGGATTAAACATGAGCAGCAGTGAGGCATCACAGCTCTCCTGGTCTTCCAGGCTGTACTCAGCATACGAAAGGCTCTTCTCTGAAGGCATAATGTGCTCTTTAGTCAGAACTTTTATTTTCCTGCCTGTCCATAATCAAGATGGTACTTCTTTACACACCAGGCAGATAAGCATTTTAATCCAGCTCAAAGACCAAGACACCAGATCTCCGATTTGCTGAAGTTTCCAGCTGCAATAAGCAGTTCTACATCTGAGCCTTTGATCTGTATTTTTCTAAACTTCATAACAAAACTTCAAAACAAAACAAATTTAAAAACAACAACAGCAAACAAAGCAGACACACACACACACACACAAAAAAAAAAAATCAACCCCAAAACAAAACTCAACCTATTAGCTGCAAATTAGACATTCTCGTGGAAGCCCAGAATTATTTTTCAGGACAGAGGGCTCAATTTCCCAATCTCAGGTGTATGATTAAAATCAATTAAATCACTCTTCCAATGTCAGCGGCAAGATTCTCCTGACAAATGAAATTATGCGAGAAAAGTGTTCTCTTCACTCTTCAACCCTTTCTCAGCATCACTCACATCCACAAATGAGATCAAAATTTTCAGCTCGGGGATTTCAGAGATATTTTCCATAAGAACATGAAAAATCCCAGGAACCCTATGTAAGTAGACTTTATAGTCTCTAGTGGCGAGATGCTGATGGCCTCTGTATGTTAGATATATTCATGACTAACTAAAATGAAAAGTTCGAGTGGAATTTAACCATTTGGGGACCATGCTAGTGGTTTTTTTTCATAAATTAAAGTTTTAATGGTAGAATGATGTACCAGACTCCAGGATACATGTAGTAACCTTTCTGTGTCTCTTTTCATTCCCAAGGAAGTCCCCCGTGGCTTTACCCTATTGAAAAGCTGAGTTTTATCAATCTCTCTCGGCTGCTTGCAGATACAAGAGCAGCAAAGCTGGCTCGACATCAAATGACCACATCATTTGTAGAGGCCCTGAAGGGTTAATAGTTACTCACAGTAGTATTCCTTGAGACAAAACAAGGTGGGGTGGGCTGTTGTGTTGTTGTGTTTTGGTTTACTTTTTTCTTTTTTTTTCTATCAAGTAGATAAATAAATCTTTTGATAAGAAGAAATGTGGCGATATCTCATTTCCAGAGGTGTTCTGACGTGGTTGAACTGTACCTTCAGCAAATTATTTACCTCTTAATTTGTTAAAACATATGGGCTTAGGCGGTAACTTTGCCCATGAGGCGTACATCTATATTATATGCTTGTTTGGTTTGACTTCATTTTCCTTGGAGACTTGAACAAATGTTTTCCACATTTCATAAGGGTTTGGGTTTGTTGTTTTGTTGGGTTTTTTTTTTTTTCCCTCCCTCCCCTCACGTGTTCAAGGAAGCAGTGTTACATATGTATTTTGTTTCTTTTCAACTGTGGTTAAAGAGGAGCATGCTAATTTACAACTGCCAAAGTAGAGAAATGCTTGAGGATGAGGAAGGCAGCCTACTTATAAACCTGGGCAGGAGATGCTTTTCCGGTTCACTCCATTGCAGCAACACCCAATCCACCATGGCCAGGCTGGAGGGTTTGGTTTCCTTTCAAATCACTAGAAACAATCAATTTCTCTGCTAAACAGAAAACAGAGGATTTGTATCCCGTTGTCAAGTATCTTGTTCTTCACTATAAAGGAGCAGAGTAACCAGTCAGATGCTGAGGGAACTGGAGTCATAAAATCATAGCATAGTTTGGATTGAAAGGGATCATCTAGTTCCAACCCCTCCATCACAGATAAGGACACCTTCCACTATAGCTGGTTGCTTAATGCCTTGTCCAACCTGGCCTTGAACATCTCCAGAGAGGGAACATCTACATTACTAGGAAAGGCTGAGAAACTTGGGGCTGTTTAGCCTGGAGAAGAGCAGCTTGAGACAGGATCTTCCCGCTGCTCATCAAGAACTAAAGGGTGGGGGCAAAAGGATTGGGCCAGAGTCTTGTCAATGTGCCAATGACAGGACAAGCTGCAAGGGGCCCAAGGCAGAATACAGGAGGCTCAACATAAACATGAGGAAAAAATCCTCACTTTGAGGATGACAGAGACCCTGGAGCAGGCTGCCGAGAGACATAGTGGACTATCTGTCTCTGAAGGAATTCAAAACCCAGCTGGATGTGTTCCTGGGTGATTTACTCTCGATGATGCTGCTCCAGCAGGAGGGTTGGACTAGATGATCTTCAGAGATCCCTTCCAACCCCCACCACTCTGTGATTATATGAACCAGCAAGGTCCACATGAAGTCCCTGTTGATATCTTAGTGCTCCAGCATAAAACAACTTGCTAAGCACTTGGAAAAGTGCTTGTAGTGCTAGTGAATTAAAAACCTAATTCCAGAGAATTAGTGTGATGATGATCAAAATATCATCCACAGCCTAGCTGGAAAAATATATAGGTGGTATGTCAACAGAGCTGATGGAAGGAAATCCAAGAGGAAATAGCCACCAGGTCTTAAGGCCAGGTGGTTAATCTTAGTTTGAAGCTCTGGCCAAACATTTCCTGGAATCACAGAATCATAGAATGTTTGGGACTGGAAGAATCTTTAAAGATCATCCTGTCCAACACCCTCACTGACCAAGGACATCTTCCACTAAACCAGGTCACTCAGAGCCTTGTCCCACCTAAACATAAATATTTGCAGAGATGGACAATTACAGCTGTTGCAAATTTATTGTAATTTAGTGTTCCATGGGTTCTCTCAATGAGACCTCTAAAAACACAGAAGAGAAAGAGGTCTTTTGTGTTGTCTCATTTTCCTTGCCCTCCTTTTCACATAAACCAAAATTTAATTTCTTGAAAAACTGCTCCAAAGGATCAATCACATATTTAGCTTTTCCACCTCTTAGACCTGTCCCCGGCATCAAGACTCTCAAAATGGTGTCGACCATGGTTGCATCTCATGGGAAAGTTCTATACAAAGCAGACTCCAAGGTGGGATTTACATAATTTTGCCTGATTTTCCTATATTTTTTTAATTACAATATAAAGAAACTGCAACAAAACTTGATTGCTGGAAAATGGTAACATGATGATTGACATCTTCAAGAGGAAGAAAAGCCAGAAACACACCAGGGACAGCCTGGAAGGCATCTTATCCCTTTCTGCTTTTGGGTGGATTTTTCTGTTTTGTTTTCTGTGTGTGAAACCAACACCTCAAAGTGCTTTTTGGTTTTCCATTTGTTTATTCCAGACATAAATATTTTACAACTTACAAAGGGAAACAATGTCTACCCCTAATTGTTTTTGATTAAATATGCTAATTACTTTTTGGAATATTAATGACACATACGGTACTAAATGTTTTAATAATGCAATGAAATAAGCCAGCAAATATAACTACAAATTAACCTGAAACTGCTGCATGGTTTGTCATAATTTTGTGTTATAACAACACAAATCTAAAGGAAAATATCAATGACAAAGCAATGTTTCTAGCGTGCTATCTAGAGTTCATCTAAACAAAACCCAAAACCAAACAAATTCTCTAAGTGAACAGAAAGTTACCACACTTTGGGACCACTTTTCTTCACTGCAGGACAAGGAGAACCAAAAATAAACCCCAATGAGTGCAAGAACATCTCAGAAGTGTATGCTGATCATGGTCATAAAATTTTACCTCCTGTGTCCATAGGTCCAAACAGGTTCTAAAGCTCATCTCTGAGGAGAACAGGGTGAATGGATTCAACTTGGAAGAATGGAGTTTTAGACTGGGTATTAGGAAGAAAATCTTTACAGTGAGGGTGGTGAGACATTGGAACAGGTTGTTCAGGGAGATTTTGGATGCCCCTTGCTGGAGGTCTTCAAAGCCAGGTTCAACAAGAAAGGTGTCCCTGCTATTGGCAGAGAGGTTGGAACTAGATTATCTATAAAGTCTCTTCACAACCCAAACTATTCTATGATTCTGTGGTACTGGTGGCAGCCACTGTGGTATCCAGTTAGTCTGCAATCACCTAAACTGTTTTTGTTGACCTTCTTATGACCTTTCAGTACTTAAAAAGGAACCTACTAGAAAGACAGGGTCAATCTTTTTCACAGGCCCTGTTGTGACAGGACAAGGGGTGGCTAGTTTAAACTAAGAGTGGAGATTTAGACTAGGATAGAAGGAGATGCAGACGTTGGTGGTACACTGGTGAGACACCCAGGATGCCCACAGAGGTGGTAGATGCCCCAACCCAGGAAACATTCCAAGTGTAGTTAGGCAGGGCTGTGAGCAACTTGTAGTTGAGGATGTCCTTGATCACTGCAAGGAGGTTGGACTAGATGACCTTCAAAGGTCCCTTCTCACCCAAACCATGTTGTGATTCTTTGATTCTATGAAGGTTAGATAGGAAACATTAGATGTTGTCTTTCACACATTTCTTAACCTATGGTAGGCAAATAATACTTTTTTCCCCCTTCTTCTTTTACCCAAGGAGTGATAGTGTGTCTTTGTTTAGTTACTTGCAGAGGGTACATACCTCTGCTTTTCTATGACACAGGAATGGAAATGCCTTTTCAATACAGGCTGCTAATGCCTTCATGGGCTGAAATCAAGCTCCCTACCTACGGCAGACTCCCCAATTCCCAGGACAATCACACTGACACAATTAAATTCTCCCCCTTCTGTGACAGAGCTATATGCAATGGTTAGTATTACATTACACTGAAAATAATTAATATTGGAGAGGGTTTTCACATGTTTGCATGTTAAAGACTTGACCTTTTAATTTGTTTTTCCCTCAGAAATCTTTTGCAATCTGATGATTTATAGAGACAGTTCAAAGTTGCCAGATAGTCAGTCAGAGCTTTCCAGTATAAGTGTGTTTAATTTTGCCACACTCAGTGTAAAGGAACTGGTTCTATTGGTGGGACTTTATTTTTGTCAAGTTTTGGTAGAAGAGGAGAATTTTACTGGTGTGTAACAATACACCAAGCATCACAAACCAATGTAGACCTTATGGGTGGTGTCCTCTTTCAACCAGTTAAGATAAAGTGCAGCAGTATTGCTTCTCAGTTTAGAAACAATTTAATCTAGATGCAGTTATTTGGAAACAAGTACTTTAAAAACTTGGAAATTACTATGGAGTGGCAATTTGCTTCTTACCTAGCTCCTGGGGAAGTGCTGTGGGCACAGGAAGAAAGTTTAGTTGGTTTGATATGCCAATAATTAATAGGTAATTGATAATTGCTTGAGAATTAATGATTTATTGAAAATTGATAAGCCAACTGATAAGCAAGACCTGTATTTTTTTCCTGTCAGATATTACCATATGTTATTATTGGCACAATCAGCTATCAGGGCTCTAAGAGCAGTTAGCAGCTCTTTATTACTGACCTGTGTGTCCCTGACCAAAGCCACTTTGGGAATCCTTCCTTCAAGATATACCTTGAACATATGGATCTGTCTTTTAACGGACTTTCAGCTATGATACATCCATGCTTTGCTAGCCAAGCTTGAATTATTAAATGATGATATGGACTATGCCTATAGAAGACCTAGGACCTCCTTCTGAAATGCTAATGAAGCCAGCAGGAGAGAATTCCTTAGGTTTTTCTCCTGGATTTAAATTCCTGAGTTCAGGTGAGTAGCTGCACTTTTAAATCAGCTTGAATCTGATATTTGGGAGCCTTCCATAGAGGAAATATTTTTCTTTGGATTAAAATTAATCTTGAAACACAAATTTGTTTGAAGATCAGCAAAACCCCCAAACTCATTTACAAATTGTGTTTAACTTTGCAGGCCTGTGCCCTTCTAGATTTAACCTCTGGCTGAAAGTAGAATGCCAAAATATTGACAGAAAAAAATCAGTCTTTTGTTATTTTTAGACCACAAGCATATTAAAACTACAAAAAAACTGTCTGATATGTTTATTCCTAGGAGAGGTCGAATCTAGTTTTGGAGATTTAAGCATATAGACCTTTTGATGAGTATCAAACACTGGGTGCTGGTAGGGTCCCAGTAGTAGTTTTACCACCTGAACATGAGGAGAAACTTTTTTGTTGTGAGGGTGTTGGAATCCAGGCTGCCCAGAGAGGTTGTGGAGTCGTCTTCTCTAGAGAGATTCCAGACCCACCTAGAGATAGCAATCCTAGGCAACTTGCTGTATGTGAGCCTGTTTTTGTAGGGAGGCTAGACTACATGCTTTCCAGATCTCCTTTCCAACCCCCACCACGCCAGGATTCTGGGATTTAGTGCCAGTTGGAGCTGGAACAAAGTGAGGAGAGAACATTTTCAGGCTTCCCATCTTCCTCCTCGTTGCAGGGTGATCCCTGAGGGAGATTCTGTAGTGGTAGAAACCCTTTGAAGAAGGACCCCAGAAAGGTAGATTACAACAAGGTCTGGTTTGCAATGCCCATAGTAATACATTAGGCTTCTGAGGTACACTGCAAGCCTGGACATGGGTGGACAGAGGAAAAACATACAAGAAAAAGAAGAGCTAATTAAAGATGTAACCTGAATAGAATCTTTTGGAAAGGTCAAACATGCATGAGGAAAACTAACACAGCAAACTTTGAACCTGCCAAGATTTGAACCTCATAGTCAAGGCCAAACCCTGACAACCAAACACATAAAAAACTGTTGCCCGCTCACAAAAGTAGAGCCTGAACTAAAAGAAAGGACTGGGGCAACGGATGGTTTTATCTGACTGCTCTTTCAGTAGATTTCGGTTCCCACCCAAGGGACAACTCACCTCTTGGGCTCCATCAATCCACTTCCATGCTCTGAAACCTCTGCCACCTCTCAAGCTGGAGAGTGATGAATGAGCAGAGACAGTGCATTGCTGTGTACATGTCTGCTGGGGAGTGAGTTGAGAATATTCATCTCGTTTCACTTGTGACCTTTCTCTATTCTGCAAACCTGAAAGGTCTGGGCTGCATAATCACATCTTGGGATAAAAGATAAGTGAACTACCAAATAAATAGTGGAGTGTTTACATGACCTTATGGTTTTACAGTCCATATTAATTTTTAATTGCACTGTTAAAGTATAGTAAATATCTATTATACAAATTAAGTGGTAATAGGTATTTGCATTTTTTTTTTTTCATGAATTAATCTTAAAATAAGCTGATTACATAAATCTTTAGCCAAGCAGTGGCTAATCCCGGGCACAAACACTACTTTGATAAGATACATTCAAACAAACATTTTTGTGGCAAAATGTTATCAGATACTAACACATAATTAGTCTAAGACATTTGGTTCGACGCGAGCATTTTCGAGTTGTGATCATCAAGTGAAGGTATTGGGAGAAATCCAAAAGGGAGTGGAGGATTGTAAGCACTTCAGAGTTCCTTTGTGGATTCCGATTAGGCTGTTGGATTCACTGCTGTTTCCTTAGGTAAACATATTCACATATTGCAGTGGTGGGGAAATCTTTATCAAATTAAGGGCAAACAAAGTGATGTTCATGTAGATGAAATTATTATTCACCCAGATATGTGCTGAGCTGAAAGAGAAATTGGGAAAGAGGATGGATATGGGTACAAGGAGTGGAATCCTAACTTCATTCTGAGTCTCAGGGGTTTCTCATCCTCATTTCTGTGCCACATAGAATCATAGAATGATGGGGGTTGGAAGGGACCTCTGGAGATCATCGGATCTGACCCCCCTGCCAAAGCAGGATCACCTAGGGTATGTCACACAGGAATGTACACAGGAAAGACCTAATCAAGATGAGTCTTGAAAGTCTCCAGAGAGGACTCCACAAACTCTCTGGGCTGCCAAGTAAATTTTTTTTGTAGTGTAGAGGTGGAGCTTTCTGTGTTCCAGTTTTTATCATTTGCCCCTGTCCTACCACAAGGCACCACTGAAAAGAGACTAGCACCTTCTCCTTGACACCCACCCTTCAGGTATTTGTAAACATTAATAGAACTTCCTCTTCTCTTTTCCAGACTAAACCATCCCAGGTCACTAGCCTTCTTAGCCTTGCTTCTGTCACCATAAGAAAGGGAGGACAAAGAAGAGGAATAAGCTGGAATACATGTGTTAATGTTGGGTGTTGATGCACACATTTAGTTCTCAGTCTGTGTTTCTTACTTGCATTTACAGAACTTCCAATATTACCTGTCTTTCTTTGAGTAAATTCTCTGTTTCTCAGCAGTATCAGAAGTATCAAAGCAAAAGTGTCTGTAGTAACTTCATTTACTTGTCCAATGGTCTGAAAGGACTATTGATTAATACATAATAAATAAAGGTTTTTAAGATGCTTAATAGTGGCTTAATAGTGGAATCTAGTAAATACTTCATTAGAGAGGGTTATTGAACTCAGACAATGGGTGTTTGACATGCTGCCATGCAGAGGAATAGCCCCTTAATTGGCAGTATAATGTACAGAGGTGTCCTTAAAGAGGTTTTAGTGATAGCTTGCAGTGCTGATGGTGAAACCATTCGGTCAATGCACTTGCTATTGATGGAGCATGCTAATAGTTCTGTGGCAGCCTGTTCTCCTCATCTGCAAGACAAGTCCCGGGGAGTGCTGCATGTACTGAACATAGAATTGCAGAATCGCTCTGGTTGGAAAAGATCACCAAGCCCAGTAATTATCTACATTTAACAGGGCCACTATCACACCATATTCTAGAGCACAATATCTAGGCAGATTTTAAATACCTCCACAGATAAGGATTCAACCATTTCTCTAGGCAGCCCACTCCAGTCTTTGATAACCCTATTGTTACAGAAGCTTTTCCTAATGTTGAACCTAAGCCTCTTCCAGAATAACTTGATGTGATTTCCTCTTGTCCTGTCAGTTCTGACTTGTGAGAAGAGACCAACATTGTGACAATTTAGGAGTTACCTGTCCCCTCACACTGTGAAAAAAACACCCAGACTAGACTCAACCAGCTGGAAGTTAAGGAATGAAGCTCTATTTACAGCTTAGCACAATATACAAGCAGATATATACACAATAGACATGAATAGTTACAGAAATATACAAGTTAAAAGTAATACAGAAACACAACAGCCCTCCTAGAAATCAGAGTCCCAGGAGGGTCTCCCAACCACCCTTCCACCTTCTTGCCAGCCCTCTACCTTACCCCAGGGTCTGCCTTACATGCAAGGTGAGTTTGGAGGATTGGCAAGGGGGGTTAGAAGCAGAGTGGTTAGTTGGGTTACACAGCAGAAAGGAGAAGACACAACAGTTCCCAGAGAGAGACTCTATCTTACCTATGTTTGTGTCCTTGTTCTTAAACATCTCAGCAAGCCTATGAGTGAAGTAGACATCACCATTGTTTTTCTTTTCCACAGCCTATAATCTAGTTTTTCTCATTAAAATATTCCAATTAACCTCAAACCAGCACAAACACCCACTTCTCTGCAGCCTCCTTTCAGGTAGTTGCAGAGAGCTATAAGGTCTCCCCTCATCCTCCTTTTCTCCAATCATCTCTGTTGGAAAAGACCTTCAAGAGCATGAAGTCCAACCATCAACCACAAGAAGAACATCCCCAGGACTTTTTTCTAATCATTGGAGCTGTGCCATACAAAATGACATCTCCTGGGTGTTCCCACTATCCCTGCAGAATGACTCAATTTATTTAAAATTCTGCCTGTGGTCATTGAACAAGGTGCAAACAGCCCAGCTCCTTGCCACCTGCTCCCTACTCCTAGTGTGAGCACGCAGCTCCAGCATGATCCATCCAACCACAAATTCTTCCAATTATATAAAGGATCAGTTCTACCACAGTCTTTTTAGCTGTACTATCAAAATCTTCAAGCTCTGTGATGCATCAGTCACATCAGAAGCACAGAGACTTCCAGCTTTACAATGGATCAGCCCTAACATGAAGTCTTGTAGCTTTACAACAGATCAGTCCTGCCACAATGTCTTCTAATGCTACAATGAGATCTTGGTGAAGGATTGTACCATCTTCTGTACCCACACAGTTCCTTATTTATCAGGTCCTTAACCCAAAGACTTCTTCAGCATCTCAGAGGACACCTTTCCTCTAGACAATTTAACAGCCTGTCCCTAGGCCTATAATCTAACAGCCTGCCCCTACACCCACAAAGACCTTTATCCACGGATTTACCCTATGCTGAGAGTAACAAAAGAAGAAATCAAGTGTCATCAACATCTGCTCAGCCCCAGTGTTTGCCTTGAAAGACTTTGTGCATTCCAGCAGCATGTGTCACATCAGTTGCACTCAGGAACTGGGGCTTATCTGTAAGGATGACCAGGTACTAAGCAGCTTTATGCCACAAACTTATAAAAATATTTAAATCTACACAATTCACCATTCTGCAGGGTTACATTCTGCAGGGTCACATTTTAGGAGCTCTGGATGCTTTTTAACATCAAATGGAAAAGCCTGGGATTTCCTGAGTTGAGAAGCTGAGGCTGGCAGAGCCACAGCAATACCTGCAGATATGAGTGGGTTAAAAAAGTGACATTTTTTGCTTTGAAAGGTGTTATCTTGAAAGTTCTCAGGAGCAAAGCAATTGTTTGCCTCTCTACTTAGAGTGTTTGGTTTCTTGTTCCATGAAGCGGAGACACTGCAACTAAGCTGCTCCTCACTGCTTAAAAAAATACATCACAGAATTCTTAGAGATGCTGTTTTATTGCCAGCCTGTCTCCCTCAGAACACAAATACCTGAGGCAGGGACTGTACAACGGATAAATGTTCAAAAGGGTTGTTTGGGGTCTTTAGCTCCAGCTTTCTGCTAACAACAGGGTTTCAAAGCTCATTGCTAGATGGGGACTATGCACATGAAGTTAAACCTATACAGGAGTGTCTACAAACTCTGGGGTTTGGGTCACATGTTAAAAAAATATAAATTATTGGTACAATAAGTGAAATTTGCACATTTCTTATGTAAAAAAGTGTCCTGATCTATGACATTTCTCAGACTTCCAAGAAAAAATACTTAATCACTACTACTAGGTGTCACTTTAAACCAAAACTGAGTTTGCTATCATAGAATCATAGAATGGTAAGGTTGGAAGGGACCTCAAAGATCATCTAGTTCCAACCCCCTGCCATAGCCAGGGACACATCTCACTAGTACAGGTCACTCCAGGCCTCATCCAACCTGGCCTTGAATACCTCTTTTGTCACAGAATCATAAAATCATTTAGGTTGGGAAGGGCCTTTAAGATCACCAAGTCCAGCCATCAACCCAACACCACCGTGCCTAATAAACTCTCCCAAAGTGCCATGTCCACACGTTTCTTGGACACCTCCAGGGACGATGTCTCCACCACCTCCCTGGGCAGCCTGTTCCAGTGCCTGACCACTCTCACAGGGAAGAAATTCTTCCTAATATCCAATCTAGACCTCGCTCAGCAAAACTTGAGGCCAAGGCACCAGGTTCATCTGCACAAATAAGTGCCTTTGTGAACAGAAGATATTTCCTGAAGTGACACAAATGAAAGCAGGAATTTACATGGAAATAAATGCCACACACCACCAGCTATTTACTCTAGCAGGTCTGGTTCATGNCACCTCCATAAGACCTCTGCTCTGCCACTTAAGAGCACAAAAGTAGGCAGGGCCCAGCAGTGATATGGTTACCTTCATCAGCATCTCTCCTAGGCTGGCAACCTGACCAACCTGCAAAATGTTGCATTTTACTACTTACTTTCTGAAATCCTTTCAATTGCTCATTCAGACTCTTGTAGATTCAATTCCAGGGCATTCACGTGGTACCAGTACCCATCCAAAGTGCACCCCCAGGGAAATTCTGCCCTTCACATCCTCTCTCCCCTCTCTCCAAGAGACTAAATTCAACCAGCACATGCAATTCAAGGACCATGATTCCACTGCTCAATGCCTAAGGACCAGGTGCTGCTTTGAAGCATAGAATGGTTTGGGTGGGAAAAGACCTTTAAAGGTTATCTAGTTCAACTCTCCTGCAATCAAAAGGGACATCTGCAACTACAGGAGATCCCTCAGACCTACATCCAACTTGAAATGATTCCAGGGATGGGACATCTACCACCTCTCTAGTGTCTCACCACCCTCAGCATAAAGGTCTCAGTTTCCTTCCCTGCAGTTTATGTAGGTCTACAGACTGGAAATTGCCACAAATTCCTTGCTGCTAAACTACTATTAACAAGGCTTTGGGGAGACTTCATTTTGCCCTTTCAGTAATTAAAGAGAGCCTACAGGAAAGATGGGGACAATCTTGTTTAGCAGGACCTGTTGAGACAGGACAAAGGGTGATGGATTTAAACTGAAAGAGGGAGATTCAGAGGAGAGAGAAGGAAGAAATGTTTTATCCCGAGGGTGATGAGGGGTGCTGTACAGGTAAGAAATTTAGTATGTTGAGGGTGATGAAACACTAGCTCATATTTCCCAGAGAGATGGTGGAAGCCCCATCTCTGGAACCATTCCAGGTTAGGTTGAATGGGGGTGTGAGCTACCTGCTCTAGTTGCAGATGTCCCTGCTGACTGCAGGGGGGTTGGACTAGCTGACCTTTAAAGGTCCCTTCTGACCCAAACCATTCTATGATTCTATGATTATAGCTACTAATTTAGTTGAGAACTTAATATTATATCTTTCTATTAAGTACTAGATATATATAAAAAAATCTATTTAGATTTAATCTTGCAGCAGCATCTGGTCTTTTCATCTAATTTAAAGGCTGGAATCTTTAAAGAAGGGAAACCTCCAGCAAGAAATGATACCCATAAGCATTACAATCTTTCTTCGGCTTCACTTTAAAGAGTAATAAGAAATCTCCCCCTACAGGCTTTTGGAGCCTAATGCAAGGTAAATAGACCCTCCTCAGCTGTGATTTGTCCTCTTAAACACTGGGTAATGTACAAATGCTGCTCAGGATATACTGGAATATGAAGGAGAAGGTATCTCCAGCCCAGCATCTTTATGGGATGTAATGTGGAACCCCCTAGCCTGGTTCCCCTAGGCTGATCCAACCAAGCTGCTTGGCAAGTGCTGCAGGGACTCTTCTGAAAACGTTAACAACTACCTCCTGCTTTTTACCTCTTTATCCTAAGAACTCCACCAGGTAAAAAGATTTTGACTAGGAATTTTATTTTTGTTTCCCTTTTCACCTGTTTTAAGGAAAGAAATTAATGGGATAAAGATGCAAATGGGATAAAGATGACTTCCTTCCCCTGAATAGGAAAAAACCTCCCTCTCCCTTCCTTACCAGTTGACTGTTGCTGTTTTAAGCTATTCACCGGGAACCAATATCACACATGTAACACCAGCAAAAAAAACCCAAACGACCCTAATGCAGCATGTGCTTCCAAATAACATAACAAGAGTTTATATCCCCAAATTATTCTCCATTTCGTTTAGGGAAGGCCTGCTTGGGGATTATGGTAGTTGTTTGTTTATTTGAATTCATTATAGAACTGGGAGTTTATTATATTCTGTACTCACTGTAAGGTAATCAAAAGAGAGATGGAAATTGGAATATTTTTATTGGAGCCATTTACATAGCTTATATGCTGTGTGAGAGCTAGAGTGCCTCTGATAAACTTGATGGAGAAGTTGCAGACATGGATCTGTGCTTCTACAAATCTTATTCTCACATAATCTTTGTTATTTCTCTTATAAGGAGCTTCTCTTTCTCATGACAGCTTTCTGTCCATGTCTCTCTTCTGTACAAGAACTAGTTGTTTGGAAATCCAGTGGTTGCAAACCAGACTCGACCCTCAGCTTGATTTGTTTTACAGAAGACAAAATTTAACCATAGAATTTTAATTCAGAAGCAACTTCCCCATCTGCTCCCAGTGCCCCCATCAGTTTGTTTATTCCAGTAGTAAAAATAAATCTTTAATGGGAAGGGAAGTGATAACTGAAGTTTAATTAAGCTAAGCCAATAAAGTGAAGGGAAATTATCAGGCTAATGTCACGTTTTGAGAAGGGGCCATGCAGGGCTGCAATTTAGGATGCTTCAGAGTAGCCTGTGGAGAGGCTCACTTGGGAAGGAAACAGATACACACGTTGCCATCTTCAGATCTCTTCTGGGACAATGTGATGATGCATCAGCCACTTTCTTCCTCCCATCATTTCAGCTGCTTCATCCATATATATGATAGAATTATAGAATGGTAAGGTTGGAAGGGACCTCAAAGATCATCCAGTTCCACCCCCCTGCCATAGGCAGGGACCCCTCCCACTAGTACAGGTCACTCAAGGCCTCGTTCACCCTGGCTGTGAACACCTCCAGGGAGGGAGCAGCCACAACCTCCCTGGGTAACCTGTGCCAGTGTCTCACCACCCTCACTGGAAAGAATTTCCTCCTAACATCCAGTTTAAATCTCCCTTCTGTCAGTTTAAACCCATTGCCCCTTGTCCTGTCATTGCAAGACCTTGCAAATAATCCCTCCCCAGCCTTCCTGTAGGGTGATATGGGTGATACACACCTATAGAAAAGAGACACATGGATAGAGTGTAGCCACCAGGCCTGGGGGAGGTTCTCCTCCATATCTGCTCTACCCTAGTGAGGCCACACTGGGTCCAGTTCTGGGCTCTCCCAATCAAGACAAACAGGAAACTGCTGGAGGCTCCAGTGGAGGCTCCATAATTAGAGGACTGGAGTATATCTTTGAGGAGAAAAGGCTGAGAGACCTGGAGCTGTTTAGCCTAGAGAAGAGCAGCCTGAAAGGGGATCTTCTAAATGCTCAGCAAGAGCTAAAGGGCCTGTGGGGGTCAAGCGGATGGGGCCAGACACTTGTCAGTGGGGACCAGTGACAGGACAAGGGGTAACGAGTACAAACTGGAACCCAGCACATTCCACCTGAACATGAGGAAAAAAATTCTTTGCTGTAAGGGTGATGGAGCCCTGGAGCAGGCTGCCTAAAGAGGTTATGGAGTCTCCTTCTGTGGAGAGATTCCAAACCCACCTGGACATTGTGATCTTAGGCAACTTGATGTGAGTCACCCTGTTTTAGCAGAGGGGTCAGGCTAGAGGATCTCCAGGGGTCCCTTCCAATCCTCACCATGCTTGGATTTTGTGACTCACTCTTCCCACTGGACTCTTGTCTCTTCAGCCAATGCAGCATTGCATTGGGTAAGTCACCAAGGGAATCTGGTGTAAAGTGACCATCATCTCACCCTGCCTTCCTAACAATTTTCTGTGCCATTAGCAGCATGAAACTAAGATACCTTTCCCACCTGGCAGCTGCTTGATGCACTGAAGAACATTTTAAGTGGCCTGTAGCAAATAGTTATTTTTTTCTCCAAGATATTTGGAACATTGTGAAGGAGGTGGAATGGACCATGCTGCAGGATGGCTCCTGCACTCAAAGGGAGCACAAGGAGAGGATGATTTTGATTGTCCAAACTTCCAGCCTTGGCGCCTGCAGGGAAGATCCCAGGAGCAGGACTAACACAGAGCTTCCTGCCAGCATGTCTGCCAGGGTGCAGACTTGTTTTGTATTTATAAATATGGTTTGATAACAAATAATGGCTGTGGCTGGGGTTGGGTTTTTTTTTTTTCAGTCTGAGCTGTGAGCACTGGTTCACTGGCAATGTGCCCTTTTTCACACTCCCAGGTTTATAAATTGGAAAGCCAGAATGACTGACTGTGGTCAGATAATTTGGCCTCAGCATTGAATTTCCCCTAGCAGCCTGAATATATAAAAAAAACCCAAAACACCGAAACAAAACAAAACAAAATCAAAACCTAAAAAACTTCTTAAAACTGTTTAAAACTAGAGAGCTCACCACCTTCCTAGTATGCTCATGTCAGATCATCACTCTCAACATTAAAAGACATGTACCTTAATTACTCTTCTGAATTAATTTCCAGCTGCCGACCTTGTTCTATCTTTGTGTGATAGATGAAAGTGCCCATTCTTAAAGTTCACTTCATGGTGGCAGTGTGTATAGATCATGGTCAAATTGTCCTCAACCTTCCCTTTGATAAGCTGAATAAACCAAACCATGACATCCTTTTCTATAAGCTGTATGTTCCTTAACTATTAGCTTGCTTTTTTCCTCAGAAATCTCTTCTCCTGAACCACAGCCCTTGTGGTCAGAAGCCTGTGCTATCCCTAAACAGCCAGGTGTGCCCTGTAATGAAGCAAAATAATGAGGTTGCTATAATCATCTAGTAACCCATCACTCCCCTTTCAGCTGCTGGCAGTCCAGGGGCAGCTTCTCCTCCACCTTGAAGGTTGAGGTGTCCTTCAACCATTGCCTCCCATGCCCTGTTCCCCTTCCTGTCTACCATCTCGTCACATCAGTACACTGATCAATAATAATATTACACTTCTTCCGTGTTGTAGATATGCAGGATAAGTTGAACCACACTAAGAAACCTGATAAATGATGGTAAGTCCTTATTCTGCTTGGTAATTTGAGGCTTGTTAGTTGACTAGCTTCATAATCATGTGCTGACTATGAAGTCATGGAGCAGTGATAACTCTATCAAGCAGAAGCCATGGGGCTTCCTCCATCAAGTGCTTCATTAATTGAATGGTTTGGTTTTGCAGGTCGACATTTGACTTGGTATTAACCTTAGTAGCAGTTGCTGATTTGTGATCGACATGGAAAATTTGACCACCATCCCATGTAGAAGTACTAAAATTAACTTCTTTCTGAATTAGGAACCAGAAATATTTGTTTGATTTTCTTATTTTTTGTCTATTGACAGTTGTCCTCCTATTTCCATCTAGAAAACAATTTGCATTATAATTCCTTTTGCTCCTAATACTTCGAAGCTATTTTTTGCACCATCTCAAAGCAGATATTTCCTCTTTTATTCTTTGAACTTATTAATTTTAACAAATATAACTTGCAATAATTTTTTTAAAAAGTCTATTTATCTAATGATATATATCTACATTTCCTTCCCAAGACAAACTATAGTTTGGTTTGGTCTGCTTTTGTCTTTTTCCCTTGACCAGTGTTGCACAGTTCTGGGAGGACAGCATCTAGCAAAACATCTCTAATTCACAAATACCATTTATATTTTTCTGCCTAAATTTTTACAACTGGACAGTTCATCAGGCAGAAGATATTAGAAAAACTGGCAGCCATAATCATGTGGGTGGAGGTGAGGACATCTGCTCTTTATATCATGAGCATTGCCAACATGCTATAGACATATCCAGGTTTCTGTTCCAAAACCCCCTCAAGAATATACCGTGTGGAGTTCCAGCTCGCTGGAACCTCCTGCTTGGTTTGGGAAAATTTGGCAAGTAGTTTTCCTTCTGTATCCTGTTCATATTTTTTCCCAGTCTTTACTACATGGGTAAAGTGTGCCCAGATTTCATGTGCCATTCTAACATATGTTCCATGATTACATACAGGATGTATAATCACTCTTCTTTACTGCATGAGTTCAGTTGGCACCACTCTCTGACACAGTCCAGCGCTGCAAAAGAGTCTTGGGGCAAAGCGTGTTCGAAGTTGGTCCTATGACTGTGGCAGCAGATGAACAGCACTGAGTCTCCCTCTAAATCTTTAATGTCTGCTTGTAGATAAGTCCTGCTCACTCGTCCTGGAATGGCTGGGTACAGCCGAGCTGACAGCCTTGAACATTGCCCAATGTGCTGTGACTGGCACGAGCTGCTGCTTCACCGCTTATCTCCATACCGGTGTTCATGGCCACATTGCCATTCACTATCACTAAAATCAGCCCAAGAGAATCACAGAACAGAGAGGGGTTGAGAGGATCATCTAGTCCAACCCCTTGCTAAAGCAGGAACACCCACGGCAGGTTGCCCAGGATCACAATATCCAAGTGGGTTTGGAATCTCTCCAGAGAAGGAGACTTTACAACCTCTCCGGACAGCCTGCTCCAGGCCTCTGTCACCCTTACAGAAAAGTCTCCTTCTCTAGATATTTTCAAGACCCATCCGGATGAGTTCTTGTGTGACGTGCCCTAGGTGACTTTGCTTTTTTGTAGGGGTTGGGCTCAATGATCTCTGGAGATCTCTTCCAACTCAGATCATTCTGGGATTCTTGTTGCAACAATCCAGTTCTCTGGAATATCCCATTTGATTCGTACAGAGCTTTAACAACCTATCCCACTGTGGCAAAAAATATCCATCTCAGAGAGCACTTTATCTTCTCATTGTCCCATCACAAATTCTTGCCCAATATCCCAGAGTTAACACAAATGGGTAACTGTTCTGTTATCTTTAAAGGCCTGTGGGATTTGATAGGCAATTTCATGGAAATAATCTAAACACGCATGATAAAAAAAAAAAAAAAAAGAAAAAAAGAAAAAAAAAAAGAAGGGACTGATGTTCTGTTAATGCATCACTTTTATTGTGACAAGTTTTTCTTCAAATGAAAAATAAAAGTGTAAAAACTTAGAATTGCAGTACAGTTAAGCACCTCCTGGGATCATTATAATAGGCTGTACAATTATTACCTGAGCTGAAGTGCTTTGTTTTTTAAAGAAAAAGAAAACAGCAAAACAGCAATAAATGTAATTTCATTGCTCTTCATATGCAAAATCTGCCTGGCATCTATTTCCAATACCGAATCAATTTTACATTTACTTCTAATACTGCACAGAACCTTGCAGAAAATCCTGATATAATTTCTATAGTATTTTTAAGATTTGCACTAGAGTAAAGCTCAATAAAACTTTGAAATGGTTTACATCCATCATGCCATTGAAATCATTTGCTAAAGTGTTTTACTTGCTATTATGATGGTTGAGAAAGAAAAATGAAGGTATTCCTCTCTGCAAGCTCCTGATTTTTCAACTCCGTGATCAGTCCTTGTTTCACAGTCCTCAGTGTTCTGTAGGATATCATAAACTTAGAATTATAGAATCAGAGAATCATGGAATGATAGAATCATAGAATCACAGAATAATAGAATCATAGAATAACAGAATCATAAAACATAGAATCTTTGAATCATAAAAATTATTTGGGTTTAAAGAGACCTTTAAAGATCATGAATCCAAACCCATACATTCACCAAGAAAATCTTTACATGGATCTTTAACTTAGATGAAGGAAGTGTTAGATGCCCTTATTTTGTTTCTACTAAAGTACTGTTGGACTTAAGTAAATGAACTCTAAATGTAATTAATATCAATGGAGACAAAAGTTGTTATATCCAGCTCTTTGGTGTTGATTGTGCAAGAAGATCTTTGTGTCCACGCAACCCCTGTTCACCTCAATATATTGATGGGACTGTATGAGTGGGGTCAAGAGCATATTTCCATGATGAGCAAATCTATTAAGAGGAGTCAGAAATCATAGAATTGTAGAATCACAGAATGGTTTATGTGGAAAGGAACCTTTAAAGATCATCCAGTCCAACCCCCTTGCAATGAGCAAGGACATTAAAATCTATTTTTATGTTGAAATCCAACTCATGTTGAAATCTCATATCCAAGAATCTTCCAATAACAAAACTTTACCATTAGGAATGCTGGTTTGATTATTATGTAAAAAAATGACTTGTCAGCATTTTTGTGACCACTGGGTCTCATTTCTCTGTTGAGTGACACCAAACTCTGGAAGAAAAGATTTTCAGGTACACACATGAGCCTTCTACTTCATGTTACCACATACTTTGAAGTGAACCATTTGAACCATTTGAAGTGAACCATTTTTCAAGGCATTTATTTTACAAACCTCCCTTGTACCAACAACATGGACGCTTGGTTGTCATTCCTCTTTTACTGTACTTGCATGTAGAGGTCCTACTGTCTTGTAGAAATGGAGTCTGCTAAATTGTATGTTGAAAGAAGCAGCAACATTTGCTTTAATGTCTTTTTTAGGTCCATCGTCCACAGGAAAGATTCTCTGTCAAGGAGAGACAACAGTGTATTAGTAGATAAAAATAATTAGGAAGAGCACTTAATGAAATTATGTATGTGTTTATACATCCTAAGCCTCATGACCACATTAGGTCCTCTCTCACCAAATCACAGTACAGTGACTTTGAAGACTATTCTTAGTGACTTCTAACTCTACTAAAAGAAGAGTTCATCCAAGAAAAACTAACCCAATTGCCGGGGAGGACATGAAAAGCTGTTTAGGTTCTGCCTGCACCTTGCTCTCCCAGCAGAAGAGCTTGTCTTATTGATGGCAGGGATTGCATAATAACCCTATGAGACTCTGAGAGTGACTGGGAAAGTTTTATTAGGTGTTTATTACATCCTTATGCCTATTTTAGTAGCAAATTTGTCCAGTTGCTCAAAAATTATGATAATTTGAGATACTCTATGCTACAGGCTGCCCTTGAGTTTTCCCACAGTGTGCAACTCTAAATTAAATGTTTTTAGCTCTCTTGGTATTGGGGAGGATAATTTTTTCCAGCATGAAGGCAATCACAGAATCAAAGAATGAAAAGGGTCAGAAGGGACCTCCGAAGATCATCTAGACCAATGGCCCTGCTAGAGCAGGATCACCCAGAGCAAATCACAAAGGAACATAATCCAAGTGGGTTTGTTTGCCTTGGATTCATTTTGCCATGAAACTGAAGAGATGAGCATGTGACATGATGTATTTTACAAGGTGCTTAACAAGAACATGATTGGGAAAAAAATTGAAATCCATGAAATCAATGCTATAACCTAATATAGTTTGTTCCTAGTGACTACTGGAGCACAAGGAGATCAATGTCAGGACAACATTATTCACTCTAAGTATCAATGACCTGGAAGAAGTCATGTGCAAGGATGGGGCCTGCCAATTGCACAGCATGGGAGGAGGCTTGCAAGGAGAAAATATAAGCAAGAGCAATACAAGTCAAACTTACTTGAGTTGGCCCAGAAGTAGGTAGATGGAGTAGTCCAACACAAAAGAAAACAAGATCGTTCTCTGGGGAAAACAAAAATTACAGTCATATTGTCATGATTTCTTTGTCCTGCATTACAGGGTATGAAGGGAAAGTGGGCAAGAAGATCAGAAGGCTAATCAGAGATCCTGTAAATCTACCTGTAGGTAACAACAAGAAGTAGAAAGAAAGGAGAGCCTGGAAAAGGGCAGTGATGGGGGTTGGCAGAATAAAGTCAATAAAGAAAAAAACCTTTTTTTGTATTTTCAAGTTCATCACATTTCTGCTAATAAGCTTGTTCAGAGACCACCAAGTTGTACCTGCACTAAACTGTTCAGCCTTATATTGCTCTGCCCTAGTGTAAGATTTCATATACTGGAGTTTAATATGAAGAAAAGGAGGCTAACGAGGGACCTTCTCACTTACTATACCTACCTGAAAGGAGGTTGAAGTGAGGTGGAGGTTGGCCTCTTCTCCCAAGGAACAAGCCACAGAACAAGAGAAAACAGCCTCAGGTTGTGCCAGGGGAGGTTAAAGTTGGATATTAGGAATAATTTCATCCTCAAAAGGCTCGCTGGAATAGGGCAGTGGTGGAGTCACCATTCCTACAGGGATTTAAAAGCCATGTAGACATGGTGCTGAGGGAGATGGTTTAATGGTGATCTGACAGTGGGGGGTTAAAGATTGGGCTCAAGTTTAAAGATCTCTTCCAACTAAAGCAATTCTATGATTCTATTCTAGGATTCTGTAGTTAGCCATCTCAAGCCAATATTTCAAATGCATCCAGGCTGCCAGGCTGCGTTGCCTACTTCCATGCTTCACTCAGTCACAGTAAGCGTTACTGTGAGCACAGTAGCATAGCTTCTGAGCAAGGTACAAGGCTAAATATATGTATTAATCATAGAATCATAAAATGGCTTGAGTTGCAAGGGACCTTTAAAGGTCATTTAGTCCAACTCCCAATGTTGTTGATGTAGTCATCTGAATTAACAGGATCATTTGTAAGCGGTAAGATTAGCAATATACTAGAACTTGCCAGCAGAGTAAGAGATGTCCTAGTCTCTGTTTAATCAGGAGAGCAATAGGGAGATACAGGTGGTCTGCACTCTCCCCAAGAAATAACCTCTGCTTCCAGAGGCCTGAAGGATCAATACATCATCCAAAGCCTTAGAGACAAGCCCCAGATGACATCCACAGTGAGCACTGTCAGAGCAGCCATGGGACATAATGCTCAGCAGATCCACCTCCATCTCCATTCTTGTCTCCAAAACCCGTGTGATTCCCAGCCACCTTTTCCACCCTGCTGCAGACACAACTGACATAGACATCAGGGTCTTGTGTTCTTCTTCTAGCTGTGACAGCTATGCCCTTTGTCTTCCATTTAGGATTATCACTGGCATGAGTAGAAATCCTTGTAAGGTTTTGTTTGTTGGTTTGTTTTGTTTTTTTTTTTCTTTCATGCTTGACTTGCTTTCTGTGCTTATGGCTTCTTGAAGTTTTGACTCAACTTCTTGTCAGGCTTCTTTGAGTAGAAACTGAACTTGCGGCGAGTGTCTGTTGCTAAATGTGGAAGATTTAGCATTAATATTTTTATCAGTTTCTCAGAGTGGATCCAAACTCTTCCCATTATTTTCCATTGGACAATCTAAAAAAATAAATGCAGCATATTTCTTCACTGTGGCTTTAACCATATTCCAGGTTGTGTAGTCAGGTATAATAACAAAAAAAAAAAAAAAATCCCTTTTCTAATGCTATTTTGAGCATTGAGGGGAAAGAAAAAAAAAAATCCAGAGCTGGCAATTTATACAGTTTCAGTGCAAGACCAAGCTTCAATAAGCTCACACAGCTCTAATGATTGTTAGTGAAAATGTAATGGGCCATTTGAAATACAAATGAAGGTTGGTAGGTAAAGGGATTCCTTTTTTTTTTTTTTTTTTTTTTCCTACTGGAATCAATTTACACTAGCTACTTAAAAAATATTAAAATAAATGTAATGCCATTAAATGTAAAGCTCCAAACCCATTGAGAGCATTAGTGGCAAAATCTGCCAAAAAAAGTACTCATGCCATGAGAATGGGGCCAGATTCTGCTCTCAATTATACTGGTGTTAAGCCAGGATAACTCCCTTAATTTCAACAAGCTTGTTCTGAAATAACACCAGTGTTAACTGGGAGCAGGAGGAACTCCATTCCCCTTTAGGTATTTTCTGCAGTGCTTCAATTTACTCTCGATGACCTGACTCATTTCTCACCAACTCCAATTATTCTGCACCAGTACAGGCTGGGAGTTGCCTTACTGGAAATTAGCTCCACAGAGAAGAAACTGAAGTCCTGATGGACAAGTTCACCATGAGCCAACAATGTGCCCTCATGGCCGAGAAATCCAATGGTCTCCTGGGGTGAATTAAGAAGAATGAGGTCAGCAGGTTGAAGGACATTCTTCTACCCCTCTACTCTGCCTTGGTGAGGCCACTTCTGGGTGCAGCTCTGGGGCCCCCAGTTCAAGAGACACAAGGTCCTGCAGAGCTGTGAGAGTGATGAGGTCCCTGGAGCATCTCTGTGAGGGGGAAAAGCTGAGAAACCTGGAGCTGTTTAGCCCAGAGAAGAGCAGCCTGAGAGAGGATCTTCTCAATGCTCAGCAGGAGCTGAAGGACCTGTGAGGCAAGAGGATGGGGCCAGACTCTGTCTTGTCATTGGTGCCCAGAGATAGAATAAGGGGCAATGGGCACAAAATGGAACCCAGCAGATTCCACCTGAATATGAGGGAAAAAATTCTTTGCTGTAAGGGTGATGGAGCCCTGGAGCAGGCTGACCACAGAAGTTGTGGTGTCTCCTCTGGAGAGATCCCAAACCTATTCAGATGAGACCCTGGGCAACCTGCTCTGAGTGAGCCTGCTCTAGCAGGAGAGCTGGACTAGGTGATCTCCAGAGGTATCTTCCAATCCCCACCATGCTGGGATTCTGTGATCCCCTTTTGGCAAGACAAAGAGGTTTCTCTGGTCTCCAGACCAGCAGTAAAGTTGTGTTGCAGTGTTTGAGGAGGGATCAAAAATCAGCAGGCAGCGTTGTTCAGCAGGTGGTGCTTTTTGGATGAAAAATAAGTGGACCAAAACAGTGAAAAGACCTAACAGGGGTCTGTCACCACAGAATAGTTAGCAGTTCAAAGTTTTGAGAGCAATGAGCTAAGCAACAGGGGGAAAAAAGAAGGCTCTGTTTAAAATAGTGTCTAATTACAAAGAAAAGGAAGGAAAACCAGCTGTACCACGTGGTTAATATTTATTTTACAAATTTACTATAACATCCAAAATTTCCTTTAGGAGTCAAGACTTTTCATGGGCAACCCTTCTTTTCTTCTATATGACAGCTTCTAGAAACTATTATGTATCATATTAATATACTTTTTTTTTTTTCCTTTTTTTTGGTAAAAAGGAGAAGATATTTGAGTTGGCATGAAGGTCTGATGGAAAGGCTGGCTCCTACATCCTTAGT
This sequence comes from Ramphastos sulfuratus, assembly GCA_013399055.1. Taxonomy (NCBI): domain Eukaryota; kingdom Metazoa; phylum Chordata; class Aves; order Piciformes; family Ramphastidae; genus Ramphastos; species Ramphastos sulfuratus. The sequence goes on from WBNM01046160.1 coordinate 41,126, forward strand.
GATAAAGAAAAGGCAAATAATTACCTAAATAATTGGTTGAACTATTTGATCACGTTCCCAGAAAAAATGACCAAACATGGAAGAGGGGAGCAGCAAAGAGAAAAGTGATATTTCCCTTGCCTACTCAGACTTTCATCCTTATTGCTGGAGAAACCTGGAACAAGTACAAAGGGTTTTACTTGGACTTGGAAAATTCATCTTAGTGAGGTCCGTTATTGGCTATTTCAAACCAAAAGTTTCTATTTGGACTGCAAAACTCGCATGATATTCCTTGCTTTCAGGTGGCAATGCTTTATCTTTTACCAATTAATTCTCTTTGTCTCCAGTTTTGAACTTTCATTTCTGCTAGTCCAAGCTAAATTCTGCTGACCACGGCAGCACCCAGTGCTCAACACCATTACTTTTCCTTATTTGACATTTTTACCTTTTACTTTCCCAGGTCGAAGCTAAACTCCCCTAACTGCAGTGTCATCCAGCACTCGGCACCAATTCAGCTGAGCCCTTTCCACATCTAACCAGATATCAACCTGTTGAATGATAACCCCAGCCAGGTTAACAGGATATAAGAAAATAACAGAGAAAATCTGACCAATATATTTCTGTTACACCAGCTCTGCAAACAGCTGCATGGAAGAAAACCACCACATTTTGTACTGGACAGCACTATAAATATTTTTATTAAGATTTATTTGAGGGAGAAAAAATATAGAGAGATGTACTTATCCTTTAGTTCTTGACATGTATAAAAACCAATGCACTATTTGTCACATTCCTTCATTTCATGGTGGCTGCAACTGGCAACCAAGGAATAATTTCCTTTTAATTATTGTTTATTTCATTTTCTCCTTAATTACTGAATTTATATGGCTAAGGCCCCAAACTATGGAATGTAAGATCTTTCTGCACAGTAGATTTTCTTTAATAATAATAATAAAGGTGGGTTTATTGTATTCAGCCAGCAGAATATAATTTTTCAGCAATGAAAAGCAGCTACAGATTCTTCAAGTGTGTATTTTTCATTTCCTTAAATAATATGGGAAGGTATCTTAGATTAAGAATTTAATAGCTTTGACATTGGAGAGAGGTAAAATGGATAAAGTTGCCTCTCTCAACAAGACAAAAGCCAACAGATCTAAAAATACAGCCCTCGGGCTCCTCCTCTGGCCTTCTCTTTTCTGCCGGTCTGGACAAGGGAACATAGCTTTTCTTGTCTCCCTGGGGCACTGGATTTGGGAAAGCCAAAAAAAGGAACCTTTTAGCTACAAATCATGGTGCCCATATTTTCCTGCCTGTTTATGACTAAAACAGAATTTAATAATGCTCCGAGTTGCCTTCTTTTGCCACAGGTTTTGCAGAAAGAGATTTAATGTAATCAGGAATATCGCTTTTGGAGCAGAGCAAAGTCAGGATTTGGAAGCTGCAGAGCAATGCTAATTTTGCTCACCAGTATTTCATCACCAGAGTTGGGTTCTGACGGGGTCACCAGCAAACAAACTTGTTCCAGTGTTTTTTATAAACCAGATAAGATCCCAAACGAGGTCCTGGTGCCAAATCTCCCGGAAAGGCTTGAACAATAACACATTGCAAAAGGCAACATTTAGATGAAGTTATTAAATGCAGGGAGGAGGTTATGTGTGTATAGCACATCTGTGAGCACTTGGGAATTTCTGGAACTGTTTTCTGCTGTCTTTTCTGAACCAGTGTTGTGACTGACTTCAGCAGAAATTCTGTTTGCATGAAAGCTTCTGAATTCAGCTCCAAGTCTAAACATTTAAGTTGTCATGTGTCTGGAAAGCCAGAAGAATTAAGATATTTGCCTGGTTCTTGCTGCACTGGAGATGACTCCCTAGCACCCTCGTGCTCCTCAGAATATCCCAGCTATAGTTTATCTGAAATTAATTTCCCCACACTGTTAAGGCAATTACCCAAAGGAGCAGAGACTCGATTAAAAATCTATTTAGTTCAATAGGAAACAGTATGCTTGGGATCAATTTTTTTTTTCTCCTTCTTGACTGCAAAGAATCTTATTGTATCCCTGTATAAATAATAAAGGTAGTTCACTATCCTCTCCTGCTCAAGCATGACTGAGCAGATATAGATTGTGCACAGCTCATGTCACAAGCATCCAAAGAGAGATGGTTTGAAGACTATCTCAAACACAACATCCAACACAGGGCAAGTCCCTGCCCTATGATGTAAACCAAAATAGGATTGGGATGGGCCAAAGGTATCGTTTGCTCCCCAGTTATCCAGAGGTTGATTGTACCTGTCTCACCTAGAGAAATGTTTCTATTGTCAAGCCTACAGCAAACTGTGTCCAGACAGATTGGTGTTCTGTTCAAAGGAGTCCCCATGAATCATGTATTAGTTCATTTAAAAGCACTTTGTAGACAAACATGCTCACTCTATCAGCAGGCACGGGGATGCAAATACTTCACTCAGTGTATATGAGCCCTGACAGGACATCTGTGATGCATGGGATTGGGAAACAGCTCGTTCCAGAAAGATGAGGTAATAACGAGCCAAAAGACTCACACAATTCTGTCTGGGTTTTGTTTGTCTGTTTGGTTTTTGGGTTTTTTTTGGTTTAGTGGTTTTTTTGTGATTTTTCTTTTTGTTTGTTTTGTTGGTTTGGGTTTTTTGTTTGTTTTTTGTTGTTGTTGTTTTGTTTTGTTTTGTTTGTTTTGGTGTTTAGCGAAGTGAAAATTTAACTTTGCCATCGTGTCGGAAGCCGAGTAAACATTATCAGCTGAAAACTAGCAGCAGGAAGAGGTAAATGATTTAACAAGATATTCTTCAATCACTTAAACAGAAACACTGGAGGGATTTGGTTAAGGGCTAGGGCACTCTTGCAGAAGGCAACTGCTCTCCAAGAACCTTCAAGCTAATATACCTGCTGCACGGGACCGTGCTTTGGAAATGAGGAGGAATGAGAAGCATTTAAGATTCACTAAAAGCTGAAGGCATCTTTTGTACTCTGGCTGCTGGGCAGATGCTGATTGCTTCTGTAAATTAAAGCAAGATAATGAGTGTGTGCAACAGCAAAATATCGGTGGACTCTCATTAGCAGATACAGTGTGTGGAATTAATTTCACTGAGAAAACTGGAAAATAATTTATATAAAGAAAATGGGGCTTGCAAAAGCATCCTGGAAGAGATTCACATGTGCCTAGAGGACTTTGTTTCTAAGTGATTTCAAGTTGTTTTAATGTATGAGAGAAAAGTCTATAATGGTGTAGGTACTGTAAGTGAAGACAAAGTTATAGTACATGTAGTCTGAAGAATGTTGCTTTCAGTCCCTGCCTTGATGCTGGTGACTTAAAGGAATATCTTCAAGTCAAGTACAATCCCTCCAGTTGTGTAGTACAATAATTTTCTACAAGCCCTGGGCTTTTCTAGCTGCAAAAGCAGTGCATTTCCTAACTTTATCCCTTGTTCTTTTACTTATGTGTTCAAATACAAGCGAATTCTATTGCCACATGAAATGACACAAAGCCCTCAACCCTTCACAGTGACAAGATGTTATTTTAAAATTTTTTTTCATCCTCAGAAACTGTTGGAATTAATTTGTTCTGCTGAAGTTCTAATTTTTCCTTAGCAGTAATCTAAGGTACTGGAAACAGTAACTGAAGCAATCGAAGTATTGTTACTGTTCCCAGAAATGCAATATATTTGAATAGCTGTGCATATTTAACAAGGAAGATGTGTTTTGAGCAATTTTTAATAAAGTAATATTTTACTTTTCCCAAGTCACCCTTGCAGGAAGCTGCAAAGATCAATTCTGGAATGAGATTGCATCCCCAGCCTTGGATCCTGTAACATCCCAGAAGGCACACATGAAAAAGAAAAATCCCTCTACTTACCCAGTGAATAGGTGCTAACAGCTTTAAAGAATTACCTACCAAATATTAGGTGCAATTTAAAACTCCATTTAAAACACCAAGGGTAGTTTAAAAGTCTACATGGCCAGCTAAAAGTCAGAGAGAGAAAATGACTTGAACACGTGTCAGATGAATTTCTGTCTGTGTGGGAGATATTGTACTGGTGGGATCAAAGTGGGGGAGTGGTCAGGCATTGGAACAGGCTGCTCAGGGAGGTTAAGTGGAGTCACTATCCCTGGAGGTGTTAAAAAATGGGTAGATATGGCACTTTGGGACACAGTCTAGTGGTAGAAGGGCGAAGGTTGGACCTGGTGATCTTGGAGGTCTTTTCCAATCCTAATGATTCTGTGATACCACACTGGTAGAACCAAACATCCTCCATTTGAAATTGGGCAGTTTGGTCTACTGTATGCCAGTCAATCCAAAACCTGATCAAATCATTTTCAGAGAATTTCCATTTCCAGTGAAAAGCAACACAACAAGGCCGTCAAAGCATTGTGGAAGATTACTTATATTGAAAGACACCTGCAGGCTCAACTGTTAAATGAAGATAATGGATGTGAACCACCTAAGGCATGCAGAGGACTCATTAATGAGTGAAACAAAGTCAGATGCTTCTCCCAGGTAGAGGTTGGGGTTGAGCAGTGTGCTTTCAGAGGAGGAGCAATAGCAAAGAGGGGTCACATTGTGCGAAGGCCTGGGATAAAGCAATCCATACATTATCCTGCTTCCATACATCTCCCATACATCTTCCATACATACCCTGAGTCCAGGGCTATCCCAGGGCTGCTCCGATTACGTGGTACAATATTTACTCAGCACATTGTATGTAATATCAGTTTAAACAGCGCTGGTAACTTATTAGATATTTATTAGCTTACATTTTCAGCCCCAGTCTATTTTACAACCCCGATGCCCCCTGTTTTATGTAAAAAGAATATTTTAATAGCTATCATTTAAATTAGTTCGTAACTTGATCACTCATTACAGGCTGCTACTCTAATGAAACCTGCACTAATGACTGCCTACAGTAGGCAACCTCTAATTTTAAGAAGCCATTTTAAAATATTCATAACGTATCTGGCACGGTGTTGTTTGAACTGTATTTAATAGACATCTCAACTGGGCTTTTCCCTCTGGTTTGTAGAAGTCACTGTCAATAGTGATTCTTCCAGCTCTGTCTGTGAGATGGGAGTGAGGGCTGCAGGTTTGGTTCTGGTGGTAAAGACAGAGACCTTCTAAGCGTCCTCTGCATTCTGTGTGAAGGAACATCCAGTCTTAATTATTATTAAGTGTAAGGTCCTGCACCTGGGTCAACACAATCCCAAGCACATATCCAGGCTGGGTGGCAAATGGCTGGAGAGCAGCCCTGAGGAAAGGACCTGGAGGCCTTGGTTGATGAAAGGCTCAACATGAGCTGGCAGTGTGTGCACACAGCCCAGACAGCAACTAGGCTGCATCAAGAGCAGTGTGGCCAGCAGGGCAAGGGAGGGGATTCTCCCCCTTTACTCTGCTCTTGTCAGACCCCATCTGGAGTACTGTATGCAGTTCTGGAGCCCCCAGCACAGGAAGGACATGGAACTGTTGGAGTGGGTCCAGAGGAGGCCACGAAGATGCTCAGAGGGCTGCAGCAGCTCTGCTATGAGGACAGGCTGAGAGAGTTGGGGCTCTGCAGCCTGGAGAAGAGAAGGCTTTGAGGAGACCTTAGAGTAGCTTTCCAGTACCTGAAGAGGGCCTACCGGAGGATTGGGGAGGGACTATTTACAAGGTCTTCTAATGACAGGACCTAAACCATTCTACATCAAATTAATTAACAGCCCAAATCATAATAAGGAATAATGGCTTGTTATGGATTTAATCATAGAATTGTAGAATTGTTTCAGCTGGTAAAGACCTCTAAGATCATTGAATCCAACCATCAACCAAACACCACCATGACCATTAAACCATGTACTGGTTCCATTACCTGACTACTCTTTCAGTAAAGAAATGTTTCCTAATATCCAACCTAGACTTCCCCTGGCACAATTTCAGGCCATTTTCTCTTATTTTATCACCTAATACTAGGCAGAAGAGATCAGCTCTCACCTCATTCCAACCTCCTTCCAGGGAGCTGTAGAGAGCGAGGAGGTTTCCCCTCAAGATCCTCTTCTCCAGACTAAACGATCCCAGCTCCTTCAGCTGCTCCTTGTAAGATCTGTTCACCAGACCCTTCACCAGACTAGTTGCCCTTCTCTGGACATGCCCCAACAACTCAATGCCTTGAGATGTTAATCAAGTTAAAAGCATCTCAACCACATCTCTCTTTTCTGAAGAGCAACTCTAATATCTCATCTTAGTCTGTGCTGACAGCTAAATCAGTTGTCATTCAGTCAACTGACAACTAAATGAGCTAAAGTTACTCTATGACTTCTACCTCTTTATGGAGGTGAGGTAGAGGAGAAGCATCTGAAGACTTGGATTTTTTTCCTAAAAAGTCACATTGCCTAATTTTATCTAAAAGCTACCCGGGAATTTATCATCAGCCAGATCCACCTACAGCCTGCACCTCTCCAAATCAAACACAGGGTCAGCTGGTTGGGCACTATTTCTCCCTCCAGTTGGATCAGTGGGACTTTCTAATATGATCTCACCCTCAACTCCTCTTCACTGTGCCGTTTTGCATCCTAATTAACACAGAAACTACCCTCCCAGCCCTGGCAGGCTGCACAGGGAGGACATGCTGGGGAGCACATGAAGCACAATGGCTGCATGTAAACCCAGCCAAAACTACACCAGACACCACCACTTCCCCTCCACCCCCCTCCAAAGAGCATCTTTAAGTGCTGTGCTGCTTTCTCAGGGGGCCTCTAATGCAGTTAGTTTTCTCCTTCTGCCTCACTGGCTGCCAGAGAAGGATGCACTCGGGGCCTCTGCACACCCCGCAGCAAGGAGCAAAAAGGGAAAGTCAATATACAAACTGCAGTGATTAATATTAAACACTGAATGTGCATCTAAAGACACTATTAATGTTAATGACAAAACAACAACCAAGCAACAAATGCCACAGACTCAAGGAAGCTGAGCACTTGTAGATGTAGATGGTGCATTCACTTTGATGTTACCTTAACAGATTTATCCTGTTAAAATAGAATCATAGAATCAGAAAAGGTCATCGAGTCCAACCAATATATGTGTAAAGGCAATAGCCAGATTTAAGAACTTTAAAATCATAAAATCACAAAATAATAAAATCATAGAATCATAAAATCATAGAATCATAGAATGGTTGGAGTTGACCTTTAAAGGTCATTTAGTCCAACCTTCTTGCAGTCTGCAGGGACACCTGCAACTAGAGATGGTGTAGGGTCTAGAGAATAGGTCTTATGAGGAGTATCTAAGGGAACTGAAGTTGTTTAGTTTACAGAAGAGGCTGAGGGGAGACCTCAGTGCACTCTACAATGTGAAAGGAGATTGGAGTGAGGTGGGGTCATTCTCTCCTCCCTAGTGACAGGGGATAGATAGCCTGAAATTGTGCCAGGTGAAGTTCAGGTTGCATATTAGGAACAATTTCTTTCCTGAAAGAGTGGTCAGATACTGGAATAGGTTACTGAGAGGGGTGGTAGAGCCACTGTCCCTGGAAGTGTTCAAGAAATATGTGAACATGACACTCTGGGACATGGTTTAATGGCTATGGTGGTGTTAGGTTGGTGGTAGGACTCAAGGATCTTAAAGACCTTTTCCGACTAAAACAGTTCCATGATTTTAGAACAAGTTGCTCAGAATCCAGTTCAAGCTGATCTGCAGTGTTTCCAGGGATGAAGCATCTACAACCTCCCACCTCTGCATTTCCCTACCTTTAGCCACAAACCAGAGGAGAAATGTGAAATTATTCTCCAAAATGCAAATAATTATCTGGTGATGTAATTAGCACACACAAACCCAGTATAAAATAGTTTGAACCATAATCTGGTTGTTACACAGGTTGTCCTGATCACTACCAAACACAGGGGACGTCCATATCCCAGTGTTATTGGGACACTGAGCTGTCATTATGCATCACCTGGTATCAGCAAAGCTTCACACATGAATCCACATCTATGAGAATATAAACCAAGCAAAACTCTCCCTCAGTGGCAATTGCCAAGGAGAAGATAGCATCAAACGGATTTAAAACAGGCAAAAACCCAACATACCAACAGAGTTTGGGCCAAATGTCCTGCCAGGGACCAGTCAGCAGGAGCCCACTGCCAAACCCTAGTGCCTAGATCAATACCCTATCTGTGATAAAAAGCTGGTCTTTAAATCAAAGGCAGCTCACAAAGAAATTAAAAAAACCCACAACCCTGAGATGTAAATCTGCATTGGCTACTAGCCCAGTGTGATCTTCCAGTGTGATTTTGCTGATGCTACTTCTGGGACAGGACAAAGGAAATGGATGACACTGAAATGTCTGTGGCAGGAAGACCACCAGATTGCCCGTAAAGACGGAACAGGCAGCAGGTGTAGATGACATTGCTGTCACGGGGCTACAAGTTCATCTTCAACTTTTTTTGCTGCCTCCTGGGAATTGCAGCAGCTCAGCTAACCCAGCTCTGTGTTTGAAATGTGCTGAGAATCATGGATTTGTAGAACTGTTTAGGTTGGAAAAGACCTTTAAGATCATCGGATCCAATCATTAACCAAAGAAGGGCTTCATCAGGTGGGTGTTGTTCTTTGTGCCCTCAGGATGCAGCAAAGGAGCCAGGCTCATTGGATTTTAGGAAAAGCATCTCAGCTGTTGTAAGGGACCTAAACCCCTTTTGGTCACTGCAATATAGACATCCATTTGTTTTGAAATTTACCTAAAAACAGGGAAATGATGTAACAGGAATTTCTCTGAGATATGTCCAAATCAGATGCACATCATAGTCAAAAGCCAGAACTTCATCTATAAAAAAACATGGATTGATGTTGTAACTCTGCTTCAACAACTGTTATTCCAATACTCCCAAACTATTTCACTTACAAGCCTTTGTTTTAGCTTGCTTGACCCCATTCTGGTATGACTAAGAACCTCAATATGCTCATCTATAAGACGTTATCAACAGATGAAATAATCATTTGCAGATGTCTGCTCCTCACAAGCAGTATCAGTCAAGCAGGACACAGTCAACCAACTCTAAAGGGCTACCAAGTTTCCTTTTTACCTTTAAGAAAAAAGTACTAAAATCTGTGAATCCATCTGTTTGGAGTTGATTGTTTTTCTTTCTTGTACAAGAGAAGAAAAATCTGTTTGCAGTTGTAATTTTTACAGTACGTCAACTGTTTTATCTTTTTTTTTCCTCATCCATAATTATTTTTACAGAGAGCTGCTCTTCCCATCAAGTCACTGAAATCCTCAAAACAAACCTTTCAAGGCTGCTCTTGAAAAATTGGACCTTAGTTTCCCTTCAATCGGAAGATTCACAACTTTCATGTGCTAGCCAAGACTCAAAAAATAACATAAATCCTTGCAGTGCTGTCTCTCTCTTCGCCTGTGCCACAGATATTTCTGCTAACATTTACTTTTGTAATTTTTCACATTATTCCAGCTCTCAGAGGTTAATATTTACCATTCATTTTGATATTCACAAACTACAGAGGTAGGCTTGCAAATATCTGCCCTGGGAAAATGAGAAGCTCTGCAGGAAAATATGTTCAAGTTTCTTTGTGGAACGGTGGGAGACAAGATGCCATCAACAACGTTTGACTGTATTCATCTGTGTTTTAAACATCTGCACAATCAATTCCAACAGCACAGCAATGGGTGCTTAAAAAGGATAAGCAGATAATTATAGCAAATGGGTTTGAGTCCCTTTCAACAATGAATGTGCAACAACAACAACAACAACAAAGCAGAGTGAAGTGATACCTATTGGACTCTGTGATCTTAAAGGTCCTTTCCAATCTAGGCAATTCTGTGATTCTGTGATATGAGAGAAGACACTGAAATAATTCTCTAAATCATAACCTATCTGCTCATTTTTCAGTTGGTATCTTCAAATACAGAGCGGCAGCAAATTCAGGCTTAGACAGCGCTGCCTGCAAAAGCTGACCCACTCCTTGCAATAATATCAAATCATAAATGAATTAATTTGCTTGCTGACCAAGTAGTTTGCCATATTAAAGTGCAAGTTTGCAAGACATGTATTCTATTATCCCAGATTGCACTCTTGACACTTTGCATTATGAACATTTAGCATTCCTCCTTTGATATTTTGAGCTCTGAGCACAATGAAGTTGTCAGCACAAAGGATTTTTTTATTCAATTTTCAGACATAACAAGCAAGGATATTACAGAAACTCCATTAAGAATATGGAAAGGATAGAGAATTGATTGTTTAACTACAGATGAAAAAAGGATATCTTGATGGGTGCAGGGAGAGGAGAGGAGAGGAGAGGAGAGGAGAGGAGAGGAGAGGAGAAAGGAGGTTTTGTTTCTAACATGTAGAAAACAATATTTACTCTAAGTGCTGTTCACGGTGATGAGTAGAGTGATCATTTACTAGACTACACCAGGCTTGTTCTGCTCTTGTCACCATGATCTAATGCTGGTAATATGTTGTGAGCAAGCAGAGATCATTGATTAACACTGCCAGAGAGCTGTGTTGGAGTCATCAAGTCAATATTGTGTGCTCTTGGTAAAAAAACAAAACGAACAAATAAACCCTCAAAAATACAGAGGGAAAAAAAAACCACAGAGAGATCAGAGTATTTTAATGAGCTACAGCATCTAGATTTAGTCAGCAACAGCAGGCAGGGCAAACCTCTCACAGAGACAGAAAATTTGCTTTGTCACATCTTACTATGTAGCTGAAATTCTGACACAAGTACTAATTCCTCCAAAACTGGGATGCAGTTGGCAGCCCACCCAGCCAGAATACAGTTATACGTGTGTGTGTGTGTGTGTGTGTGTCTGTGTGTGTGTATACATACACACATTTATAGACCACATGAAACTAAATTTAATAAACATTCCAGGAAGGAAGGGACTTGTCAGAAGAGCCAGACAAGGAAATAAAAGTGGTTTTTTTTAACTATGTGGCTGTATTTTAAGACCTTGTAGAAAACAAATCCCTCAATGATCACATTCCAGTGAGTTTGGAAAGGTTTTTCACTATGCCATGCTGTATCACTTACCACTGGACAGTGATTATTTTAAAGCCTCAGTATAAGACACAGATATTTGATTAAAATAAATTTCACCCTAAGCCTGGGTGATTGATTAGGGGTTTAAACACAGAAGTGAACCGAGTGGCTATGGTCTGATGATGCCTCAACAGCATCAACTCTGTGAAAGTTCAGGTATACAGGGATCCATTTAGAGTACTCACCACCATAGAAAACTGTAATAAATAGTGTTTTGCAAAGCTCTTTGCTTTTCTTTATCTCTCCTTATTGTATCTGAGGTGCATAGATGGGAACACTGGGTTTATCACATCTCCTTCATCAGACCTGCAATTGGAGCATATACAAGCAATAGTTTTTTGAAGTGCCACTGGACTCGTAGCTGTATCCAGGTAGCAAAATAAAATAGCAAATGAGAGAAAAAATACTGGAGGTTGTGGAAATATGGAGCTATAAAGACACACCTTGGATTCCTATGCATACTCAAGTAACAAGGTAGGACTGCAGGGAACAAGTTGATGGCTTGCTCTGCACAGCTCTACAGACAACTATGTTTTTTCACTCAAATTCATTTGCTTATGGGGAACCAGGGAAATTTTGACTGGAGCTGGCCAAATCTTAATCTTTTCAGTCTATAAAAAATTTAAACAGTTTGTTCCCATTTCATAAATGTTGACATTTCCCATGAAGGGATAAAATATCATGTCAGAATGCTTCCTTAAAAAGAAATGGGAAAGGACCCTCCAGCTTGGAAAGCCAAGATGTGATGCTGCTACACCCTAACTCCTCTGTCAGGAGCCAAGCAGCACCAGGGGCTCTTTCACCTGGGGCTCCTTAACCAGGAGCTGTGGGTGCTCCTGAAAACTGGGGACCTCATAGCAGGGAACCTCACCCCCAGGCTCAACTTGACCTGTCCTGCATAAACAATCCTGTGCTGCTGTCAGGAGATATGTGTGGTGTGAGATATGTGTGGTGGGGTCTCCTAAAACCTGACAATTGTTTGGAATGGCTCCCTGGCAATCATAGGGTAGGGAAACTGCTGATTTGGTAGAGACTGTTCATTTCTCCAGCTATCAACAAGTGCTTCTGCAAAGACCTTCAGTTACAAGACCATATTGGGGGGGGGGGGGAAGTTAAAAAACTTATTCTCCTTGTAGCATCATTACAGACCACTAAAATCTATACATGCAATGCCAAGAGCTGTGGGGAGGTCCCATGAATTGCATTACACAGGAGTCAGCCTCATTTAGGGTCAGGATTAGCAGTGGGCTGAGTCATTCTCCAGTCATTTCCTTCAAGAGAAAATGAATAAATAATGGACCTGACTCTGAGCTGATAATCCTGCACTGTGGTTTTGGTTGCATGTGAGACCTTGATGCTTCATGGCCAATGTCAAAGGGAAATCCCACAAACCTCCTTGTGGTTGAAGACATGATTCCTGTGAAGTCAAGGTCTGATTGTCTAAGTGGGACAGAAGTAGATATTCCACAGCACCCCCAATCCAAATCAACCAAACAGACTAGGAAGAGCAGTTTTTCTTCTGCCATTTAACATACCTCATAACCCTAAGGACATTGTCTTAAACAAAGGTTTGAACTCTACATGAATTGTAATTCTTGCAGCCTTGAAACCCAGGAGAATGCAATCCTTGCCAGAAAGCTCCTGAAGGGGAGAGAAGAAGAAGAAAAAAAAAATGAATAAACTTGATAATTATGGAAAAAAAGAAATATGCACATCCATAGTTTTGCTAAGTTTGGGATTGACTAGAAGAATAAAAGTGGTAGCCTGAAGAGAAAATCTGTATTTGAGGTGCGAGGTTAACTGACAAAAAAATCAAACTGAAGACTTAAAGAAGAGCTAAAATCGACAAAAAAAAAAGGGGGGGAAAAAAAAAGAAAAAAAAAAAAAAAAAAAANAAAAAAAAAAAAAAAAAGCTTTACAAGTAAAAAGTATCAGATTACTTTTTATGACCAAGAGGCAAAACTAAGAAAAATATTTCAGACAGAAGAGGTGTTATTTTTGTAGCTTTGAAACAACACATAACTAGCTCAGAAGATAATATGAGACAAGACAGGTAATCTGATCACTTTAGAGTTTATGACTGCAGTCTTCTCCACATGAGAGACTTGATTGTACTTCGTCTCTTTCCATAAGTGAATAAATTCAGGAAATCACAAGAGCGATTATTCAGGTTTGTGTTTTCTTCTCAGGCTTCAAAAGTCAGAACCAAAGGACGAGTGGCCTTGAGTGCTGCAGGAAAACTTCATACGTGAGGTGGAATTTGATCCGTGCAGGAAGCAAAATTAATATAAAATGGTACTGCTCCCCCAGTATTTCTTTCTATAATAATCTCAATTTATAGTATTTATAGTCTACAACTACCTTAAGGGTGGTTGTGGCCAGCAGGAGGTTGCTTTCTTCTCTCAGGCAACCAGCACCAGAGCAAGAGGACACAGTCTCAAGCTGTGCCCGGGGGGGTTTAGGCTCGAGGTGAGGAGAAAGTTCTTCACTGAGAGAGTCATTCCCCACTGGAATGGGCTGCCCAGGGAGGTGGTGGAGTCACCGTCCCTGGAGGTGTTCAAGGCACATTTGGACGTGGCACTTGGTGCCATGGTCTAGTCTTGAGGTCTGTGGTAGTGGGTTGGACTTGATGATCTTTGAGGTCTCTTCTAACCTTGCTATACTGTGATACTGTGATACTGTGATTTCTTATTCCTGTATAATATATGGAAACTATGGTAGTCTGAAGACAAAGAAACCAATAGCACTGAGAAAATAATGTACTGTGTGGCTTAGGAAATGTTGCTATCTCTGACTTTCTTTGCCCTACAGCAATGTCTGTGTCCTGAAAAACAGCAAGGACATAATTTTGACTAACAGGACACAACGCAGGCAAAGATGCGACACACAGGATGCATTCAGTGAGCACATCTAAATTTAAGACTTCAAAGATCCTGCTCACCTGCCTAATCTTCATAGAATCATGGAACCTTGTAGATTGAAAGGAACCTTTAGAGGTCATCAAGTCCAGTCCTCCTGCACTCATCTGGGACATTTGCAACTACAGCAGGTCTCTCAGAGTCCCAAACATCTTGACCTGAAATAGTTTCAGGGATGGGGCATTTGCCACCTCTCTGGGCAACCTGGGCCAGGCTCTCACCACTCAGAGTAAAACATTTCTTCCTTCTCTCTAGTCTAAGTCTCGTTCTTTTAGTTTGAAACCATTACCCCTGTTTCTGTTTCAGCCTTCAACTGACCAAATACTAATTTTGGTCATTTCAAATATAGCTTTACACCCACTCTACATCCTTACACCTTATCAAGGTATCCTGAACTGGAACCTCCCATCTATGTATCCATACCTGGGAGGTATTTATGGCACAGTCAGCTGGAAAACACAAAATGGCAAGTTTACCCTTTCCAAACACAGACAAGAGTGAATCTCTCCTGGTACACAAAGACTCAGTGTTAAAAAGGTTCACATCATCCAGGGAAGTAGCTGAGTCTTAATTTCTCTATGTACTTCCTGAGTGATTTGTTTTTAGAGTTTTTTTGGGCAGGGGTTTGGGGGTGGAGAGGTTAAAAGCATGTTCTTTGTGCTGGCAAGGCTCTACTTCTCAGAAAATAACAACATCCTTACAGCTACATATACCAGTCTACAAGCAATTAGGGCTCTTCCTTGAGAGAAAGGAGACTGACTAAGTTCAAGGACTCTCTTATTTATTTTTCATTAAGTAGTCACTCAAGAAAACATAGAAAAGCTACAAGAGCAGAGAACAAAACTTTGTGTTGTAATCATTACATTATCATAGTAAAGAACACACAACCACCACCACCTGCTTAGTCTCTCCTTCCTCTTTCCTGCTTATTTTAGGGGAGATCGCATGTCACTAGCTCCCTTAAACAAAGAAGCAAAGCCACAAGGCAGGAGTAAGGCTCAGGGAGATGTGGGATTAGGTGCCTCTAACATCAGCATTTCCCATTGATTAGTTTGGGCACTCAGGACCTTTGCTGTCATGGGTAACTGGGGCTTTCCAAGATGCTAAACACTCCCCAGGCACTGCATAGACAGCCCAGGCATCTAATTTAGTGCTCTGTGCTCTTCTCCTGGGATGGAGGGTGAAGAGGCTGCTGTGCCACTGAGCAGAGACATAGGAACATCCCTTTATGCATCCATACCATTGATTGAGCTCAGGTTGGGAGCGTGCTTTTGAAGGCCACCTCCCAGGTGTCCCCACCTCCCTGGTGTGCTTAGCATCACACAGCTGTCATGAAACACACAGGCTGGG
Source organism: Ramphastos sulfuratus (assembly GCA_013399055.1). Lineage (NCBI taxonomy): Eukaryota > Metazoa > Chordata > Aves > Piciformes > Ramphastidae > Ramphastos > Ramphastos sulfuratus. Next base: position 56,424 of record WBNM01046160.1, read on the forward strand.
TCTCTTCTGGGTGATGCTAAACCAGAAGATGTGCTTCAGCCCATAAAGGGTCTGCAGTCAGTAGGACCAGACTTGCCATCACCTCGAGTGAACAACCTGGAAACATTTATTGCAGATATCTGGTGCTCAGCACCAATAAGTTCACTTTGCAGACCTGTTCCAGTCTTATTGCCAGTGTAGCTGCAGCTTTGTTAACCTAAAATATTTCATAATTGCTATTCTTTCAGTCTTCAAAAAATATATTTTTTCCCATGGTCAGTTGTTGGAGCAGACAGCAGAAGTTCAGGGCTATCACTGCATTGCATCGTCCCCTGCACCAAATATTTCAAAGGCCCTCTAAACCTCACCTGCAAGATGTGTAGCTATCAACCTCATTTTAAGCAAGGATCACAAAAGATCAATAAATTAATTTGTCCAAAGCCATGCAACATGAAGGAAAAAAAATCAGAGCAGAATCCAAATTTCATCCCTTGTGCTTTAACCTACCAGCTATGATTAATTAAATAAATCTGATGTTTGATTAACCTTACATAAAATTCTGTGAATGGTATGAGCTCTCCTCCATATGTGGAGCTGGAAATATCCCACCTCTTCTAGAATAACTCAGCAGTGGGGATATGAACAGAGCAGGAAGACCAAAAGGCAGTAAAAAAGCAAAAGGAAATTGGCTGCTGCTTTACCAATTTCCTGTTGGGGCTCTTCAGGCTGTATTGCTCAGGACAACCATTACAGAGAGGTTTGCAGCTCTGGAAAGCTTTTATTGACCTCTCTGTAAATACAAAATGGCCCATGAATTAAATGGGAGGGTCAGTATGAGGAAGTTCAACAGACTTGGCAGATTCTTGGGAATAAGAAAGAGCAGGGATCAAGAGGACTGATTGAAAACATGCAGTTATTGTGCAAAGGATTCCTTTTCTTGGGAGCAAGCTCCCTGGGGCTTTCTGGGCCAGGATTTACAAGGCTAATGAAGGATGTTGGGGTTTTTCCCTTCTGTCACGAAAATTTCAGTTAAAGACAATCCAGAGTTGAGAGCAATGTCCAGCTGCTGGAAAGATGTTTGCCCAAGCTTTCCATCACCCAAGCAATCCCCTTTGCCCCCTTCATGTCCACACACTCTCACATTCAGTCCTGTCACATCCCTGCTCTTGAGACAGGGCTTGGACTTTGGTTCCACCAGGCTCTGTTCATCCACCCATGCAGTTTTCCACACATCACGTTTCTGTAATTGCACCCAAAAATGAGCAAAAGTAGCTTTGTAAACACTTGTCATGGATTTTTGTCTCCCTTCTTTTTCTGTTTTCTTGTCTTTTTCTTTGTCGTTGTTGGTTTTGTTAGAATTTAAAAATCGGATTTTGTTACTTAAAGTCCCTAGAAAATTAGTGCTGTGGGCATAAGAGAGAAGTCTGACTAAGATTGAAAAGATTTCCATGTTTTAGCCTTAAGATCTGGATGCTTTCAAGAAAAGAAAAAATGAAGAAGTTAAAACTCCTTTTGAATTCTGATATATTCATTTTGTATTAGAACTCTCTGTATTTTACAAGAGCAGAAAACTCTAAGCTCTGTTGCAGGTGCTGGGTATTTTTTTTTTTTTTTTTTAAGCAGGAAACTCACTTTAGGATGTGTTGACAAAATCAGCTTTTCTGTAATGTCCACAGAAGAAAAACACAATTATTGCAGCCTGCAAATGCTCATCTATCATCTGTCTTTCATATTGGGGTAAAAGCCTTAGACAAGGACAGAGCGTGGCCAAAGTCTGTAAATCACAGATGCATGGGGATTGCTGCCTGGGACTAAAATCAGAGTATAAAGAGACGAGGAAAATTATCAACTCTTCTTTAACTGACAATTTCCAAACATTAATGGCCTTGAAGACTGACCAGTAGAGTCAGCAAGTGTGTGTTAGAAGAGAGAGAACTTCTTCAAAGGTAGGCATCTCATCTGTAAATCTCCCGAGTCCTCTTGGATATGAAATAGAAAGATTAATCAATTTGGAAAAGTGGAAAAGTGGACAGCCTTCACAGAAATAGAAATTGATAACATGTAAAAAAAAAAAAATCTATATTTATTTTAATTTATTATAACAACTTGGATGTTTGTGAAGGTCCTACCCCCTTTTTTTTTTTTTTTCTTGGCCTTGAAAATGTGTGTACAAAATCATTAATGCATGAAACTGATAATAGTCTTGGGAGGGTGTACTCCTGTAGTACAGACTAATTGTGCTGTACAAAGGAGGGTTTGGGGGGGAATAAAAGTAGCATAATGGAAATACAGGGGGGGGGGAAATAAAGGAATATAAAGGCAAAAAGTTGTTTTCTCAGTGCCTTCAGGCCTGATTTTATTCATTTTGCTTTACCAGTCATGAGTAATTTAGCTACTCAATAGATAGGTAGTATCATTTTTAAGCCCCTATGTTGACATAATGATTGCTTAAAGTGCTAAATATATGCTGATTTCTAGTGGCACATAAGTGGGGGGAAAACCAAAACAAATAACAAAACCCAAAACAATCTTAAACCAAAACAGAGCAGGAAAAAAAAAAAAAAAGGAAACAAAAAAACCTTCAACCCAGAAAAAAAAATATTCAGAAGCAATTTGTAAATTGCTTCCATTTGTCATGCTCAGGAAGAGAATGGATTCTGCAGATCAAATCCTTTAATCCTTGCAAATGTGATCAAATTTGTATCACAATAATTCTACATATAGAGAAAGGCAGTTCTTTAAAGTCTCCTTTCACTGCAATGATCCAAGGAGACATTGCTAGCAAAAGAGAACTCATCACAGCATCTTCCTTCCTCCTAAACTTTGCCTATACAGACCTATGGATACATTTTCCCTTATCTTTGCTTTTTTTATGTTTGTTTGTTTGTTTTGTTTTGTTTTATGTTTGGTTTGGCTTTGGTTTTGTTTTTTTCTCTCCAGAACAAATTCAAATAATAAGGATGGAAGGGAGCTAAGATGGTTTTAGCCTCTCCCAGCATCTCAGAGCTGCACATATACCCCATGGGGTACATGCAGATCAGAAATATCCCCAGGCCGATGCACCAACACTGACGTCCTGTCCAGAACCTTCCTAGGGCTCTCTGCTTCTGCTGGTGTTAATGCCTCCTAATGCAGCTCTTCAGCTGCTTAGCCTCAAACTTTTCTGCCTAAAAATTTGTAATTAATATTGTAATGTGCTAATAAACCACAATCAGCGAGGCAGAGGAATGCTGAGTTGTTATGTTTGTTTTTTTCTCAGTTTCTTTGCTCCTGCTTCTCTCTCCTAAATTCACAGTAAATGCAGAAGATGTGGAAAATCTCATCTCAGGACCCTGACACTAAAATTCAGGCTTTCCTTCCTCTCTCTCCACCTGCTCAAAGCCTTAGCACAGAAAAAAAAAAAAACAAAACCATCCTAAATAATACCAGCAAGGGTCATGTTGGAAACCTTGAGATTAACTCAATTCACCTAAACCTTTATCAGGGATAAAGATATTTTTCATTCATCTCTTCTCTAGACACCCAGTCAATAATTTAGAGAAAGATCCCTCAATTACTCCATTCACTTAAAAGATATCAATATCATACTTGGGAGAATAATCCTGTAAAATTCAGTGCAATCAATTGCTGACTTTAATGTTGCCTCTTCAGAGGATGCAGAGCGGAGCCTTGCGTACGATTCCCCTGCCTGCAAAACACAGAGGAAAAGAACAGACAGCTTTGGGAGATCCCCCCACCCAGTCCTCCAGGAAAAGAGACAGAAATGAAAAGCCCAGGCTTTTTCTTATGTGTTTATCAAGAGTAAGAACAAAAATTATGTCTATTGAAAGGGATGATATTGGCATGTGCGATTGGCAACGGTCCTCTGAGTCCCGCGTCCATTTAGCAGCGATGGTCCGTGTTGGGTACTCCTGAGAAAAAAATGGAAAGAATCAAACCAAAAACTTCCAACTTGCTGGCATGTGGATGGGGATAAATGGGAATTTTAATTCAAATTTCTATGGGAAAGAAAACGGAGGGCCTTTGTATTGTAAAAAGGCAAGAATTATTAACAGCTTGAGAAGTCGCTCTGGTACCAAAAGGCTAAAAGGTCTTCAAAGTAAAATTCCTGAGACAAACATGATTTTTAAGAGTGGGGATCAAAATTAAGATTTCACTGAGTGAAATTGTCATTGAGGCTGATTTCCAGCCAAGATTATGTATATGCTTGTTACATGCACATGTGTGTTTTCACTTGGTCAGCAGAGAGTTTGAATTTCTTATGGAGACCACCAACTTTGCTGGACATGTTTCAGTTCAGAAAAAAAAAAAGAAAAAAAAAAAAGGAGAGAGAAATTCATTTAACTCATTCTTGCCACAAGTAACATGAACAACAAAGGCACTGATAAAGGCCAATGTCTATCCTCAAACAAAAACATCCAACAATATTACTACAAGCACAGTTAATAGGTATAGCTGCAGGGAGAGTTTATCAGAGGCTTTAATTAGTCCAACTACTGTTTTAAAGAGACAAATTTGACAAGGAGACAGAGATTTCACTGCACAAATTCATCTGTAATCTTTTAACTGCCAGCAGCAAATGGGCATCACTGAAAATTGGCAGGGAGGTTGGATCGATTACCTCTGGAGGTCCCTTCCAACCTCTAAAGTTCTGTGATTCTGTGAAAATTCACAGAATTTCAGCATGGTGAGGGCTGAAAGGGGCCTCTGGATATCTTGTAGTCCAACATCTCTGCAAAAACAAGGTCATCCACAGCAGATTGCCCAGGATTGTAATGTCTAGGTGGGTTCGCAATCTCTCCAGAGAGAAGGAGATTCCACACTCTCTCTGGGCACGTCTGCTCCAGGGCCCCAGCACCCTCAAAGCAAAGAAGTTTCAGTTCATCCAATTTACCACTGAGCTGCTCATCCTCACCAGCTGTCAGTTGTCACATAATGCTCCCACCTCTTCTAGAAAAGTTTCCTAAAATTGATGTGTAAATGAAAAGTTTAGGTGAAGATCTGAAGACCACGGACAAAGTCCACTCATTACAACTTTGGGAAAACTCAGCTTCCAAGGAAAGGACACAGAGATTGGTCCACAAATTTGAAGTTTGGCAGTGTAAAATGGCCAAATTCAGCATTTCTTACTGAGGAAATTCAATCTAAACATCTGGGGTGTATTAGAAGGGCTGTGGTTAGTAGGTCAAGGGAGGTTCTCCTTCCCCTCTAGTCTGCCCTGGTGATGCCTCATCTGGAGTATTGTGTCCAGCTCTGGGCCCCCCAACTCAAGAAGGACAGGGAACTGCTTGAGAGAGTCCAGCACAGAGCCACAAAAATGATTAAGGAAGTTGAGCATCTTCCTTATGAGAAGATGCTTTTTATCTTGGAGAGAAGACTAAGGGGTGACCTGATTAATGTTTATAAACATGTAAGGGGTGAGTGCTAGGAGGTTGGAGCCAGCCTCTTCTCAGTGATGCCCAGTGACAGGACAAGGGACAGTGGGTGGAAGTTGAGGCATAGGAGGTTCCATGTGAACCTGAGGAGGAATTTCATTACTGTGAGGGTGACAGAGCACTGGAACCAGCTGCCCAGGGAAGTTATGGAGTCTCCCTCTCTGGAGTTATTCAAGAACCATCTAGATGC
>WBNM01046164.1:2687-15314 GCA_013399055.1 Ramphastos sulfuratus
TTTTTTTTTTTTTTTTTTAATACACTTTATTCACTGTACTTTCCAGCAACAGAATTTCTAGTATAGGTTTTCACCTATACTGGAGAACCAGTATACTGAATTCACCTATACTGAATAACCAACTATATCCCTGACAACTTGATTTAGAATAATTAGTCAAAAGAAAGAGAATAGTCCCCAGACAAATTTCATGAGGTCTGGGGATGAAGGAAAACCTTTATAAGCATCAGAAAAAACTGCCTTTGAAATGGGAGGCTTCTTATTTTGAATAACCAACGGTGATTATTAATGTATTTTCAACTAAAACTTCCTTCTGAGTTCCTTCTGTGATTACACTTTCTTTGCTAACCATGCACTTCATCAATATGACAATTGTTGCCAATGATTTTGCACAGCATATGGCTGAGATGCATACAATTTTAAAGGGAGGAGCATGTAAAAGGCTTCTTAATGTTAATCCTTGCAGAAGGAAGAGGTTTATCTTCAAAGATCTACTTGAAGATGTTTGTGACAGCTGAAGAATTTATCTCCAATTCTTTTTGCCTGTGGTGTGCCGCGTTGCCATTTTTCCCATAGCAACATGCAAGAAGCAAACTAAGATGTCATATACATAATAGAGAGATAAAAAATGACCCTATTTCCATGTCCATGTGATAAATGGAATGAAAGTTCAGTGAACACATATTTGCACATTAATTGAACTGCATGATTCTGTCCTGTTCAATCAAGTCACTGCTGTATGTACCCCAGGAAATTTTTCCCCAAGAATCATTAAACCAACTTTATCACTCAAACACATACACACTTTCACCGATTTATCTTCTTGCCTTGCCAAGATAGGGGGAAAAAAAAGTTTCCTCTGCATATTTGCATGATTGAAAACACATACAGATAAATTTATATATTACTACATCACATTAATATGATGGGAATCTGAACTATGTGTTGTCATTCACTGTAGTAATCAGAGAACAAAGGTACTTGATCAACTTTTGAAGCCTATAAATATTTAGGAGACATTTGGGCTTTGAGAATATTGGGTTTTCCTTTAGAAATCAAGTTTTCTTTAGCTGACTTAATCATCAAGATCAATAGGGCACATCTCCAGTTCTGACAGTATGATACTCTTGAAACTCATAACAAAAGGAGTTAGAAAAGTGTGATTAATACAGCATCTTTCAAATTGCCGCCGAAACTTTAGACTCTCCTATAGGCAGTGAAAATCTACAATATTTAAGAAGAAGACACAGAAGTAAACTAAGAAACAATAAAGTGCAAAGTCATAGCTAACACTTTAGTGAAGTTAGCTTGTATTTGTTTCTGCTACCATCAAATTACTGAATATATTTCTGTATATAGGAAAGGAATGCATGATGGTATACAGTTGTCATTATTCTATTAAATCTATTTATCCTCAGAAGCCTCCCTAGGAGTCATGTCCAGATTCTTGGTTGATGGTGTGACAGTGTGCAGTACTGGAGGAAAATTTCCATTTCAGACTTACTGGTCTATATTAATCTAAACAGCCTTGTCAGGAGTTGAATAGATCAGGATAGAAAGGAGAAGAACACTTCCCCTTTAGTAACACATTTCCAGAAGTACTTTCTGGAATTTCTACCTGTGCTAGTGGGAGGTGTCCCTGCCTATGGCAGGGGGTTGGAACTAGATGATCCTTGAGGTCCCTTCTAACCTTACCATTCTGTGATTCTATGATTCTAAGTACAATGAAATCCCAGCCTAACACCCAGCTTATGTTACTCTAAATTCCATAAACAGTTTGAGAGTTGTGACCAGAGGGACTGAGCAGCAGTTGAGTGACGAAAGGGCAAAAGAGAAATCTAGAAAAAGCACACACATTAAAAAAATAATTCCCAGCCTGAACCCAATGCAGGCAATGGATTCTCAGTTATCAAAGCCACATCTAAGAATCTATGTGGTATAGTAATGTAAAAATTTTAGTCAACAGCTGTTATGACCTTGCTTTGCAATTGCTTTCTTAGAAGTACCATGAAGCATTTGGGCACCTCTTCAGACTGTACTGGGACAGTTGAGAAAAAACCCTCATTTTTAACAGCTTTTGTCACTAACACTAAGTAAAGGCAATTTATGTGACCAAACAGGATGACAGCTAATGCCTACTACTTATGTAAAGAGTACAAAACAAAGGCTGAAGTTCCAATCCTATCTTTTATAAATGCTCTTTTAACAATATATCATCACTATATTAGTCAGCTGGTTATGTCTAAATTGATGTATTGCATGAGTCAATATACCTGGGATTTTATGGAAGTTTGTAATTTCCATTCATTATCTGTTGTTGAACTATTTGCTTTGCAATGGTAGAAGCTTCTGCTTCTATGAGTAAAGTAGTCCTCAAATCATAAATTATGTTCTACAGTTTTGACATAATTTATTTTCATAGTATTATACATGACAACCTTTTGACTACTCAAGATCAAAAGAGTTGCTCTCCAGGCTCATATTTCACTATAACTCTCATATTTTATTCAGCAAATTAGATTTTAGAGTAGAAGCTACATCAACTGTTTCTCACACTGCACAACTTAAAATTGCTGTAGAGGATTTCATATTGAAACGTGTGATCCTATAAATTCACATGTAAGTACAAAAATGGATGAAAACTTTCTATAATTCCTTCTCATCCATTTTGTACAGTTTTGATGCATATCTATGTAACCAACACGGTCAAACCTTCAAAGTATGAAAGACAGAGAGGACTCTGCCCTTGGTAACAAAAGTTGGAGGGGAATCTAGCAAATCCTAATGAAGACAGCAGATATTTTAAGCGTTCAGAGGAGGATGCACTCAAATCACGTTCAGAGGTCACCTACCAGGCATGCACTGCTATGAATTTCCTTTCTGCCACATTTGGAATGTCCATATTAACTTGTCAAGATAATTGCTACAGCTGGGAGTTCCCGTCACTGACAATCAAGAGTTTATTAGGTATCTGAAGGCACAGGTAGGTGCTCAGCAGGATTTATGTGTGACACTGAATTACCCACAGACACCTTTCATTGGGAGCTCAGACCCTTACTCAGCATATATGCCCATAAGATACTTTTTGGTGAAAATTACTTACAGACAAGCATCAAAATCAGCAACTTCTGCACAGATAACTGCGTGGTTCTAAAAACTTGACAAGTAAAAATTATTCTGACACAGAATTGAAATTATGAATATTGTTACTAGTACTATAATAACCACAAATACCTTGCATTTTTAAGTCATAGTATCTGTTTATACATGCTTTGTGACAGCTTATGACAGTCAAATTGGAACAGATTTCAATAGATCAAGCAAAAAGAGACCATCTTACTGTAACAATTACTATCTTGCTACATTCTAAAGCCCTGCTACAACCTACAGATGTGGCAAAGCTTTAAAATAATCATCATTCTGCCTATATGGAAAGGATTAGGCTACACTTGTATAGAAATAGATGCTGCTCTTTAAAATGCAAATTTTTTTTTTCTCTAAAACTTAAAGATATGAATGTTAAAAAAATGCTCATAGCAAATTCTTTATTAGTCATCATGACTGATCACTCAGTGCCTCCTTCCTCTGTTATAGAAAAAGAAATACACAGCCGGGTAGGCTTAACAATGCATAGGTTCAAGTCAGATGTCTGGGCTGATGCAAAGTATTGATGGATCAGCAAAGGGAGAGGCTATAATCCATTCAGTCATTCTGAAACAACAATCTGAAAATAGAAATGGAAATGTCTTCGGTCCTGAGCACGTATTTACCCTGGAGTGATGGCAGACAAGGTCCTTGCATATTAAGTGTGCTTTGGAAAGTAATCTAGGACACAGAAGCTTGGAGGACTGAATGGCATGTTTTCATCTACTGTGGTTTTTTAATACAACACCTGCAATTTACCATAAAAGCACTCAACCAAGCATTCATATTTCCCCAAATTAAGTTTCCATTGATATCATAATTTCCTCACAGAAATACATCAGACAGCCAATAGGATTTAAAAATTGCTCATATACTAGCCAAAAGAATTATAAGGCTCCTAGGAAGAGAGCGCACTGCAAACTTGCAAAGCAGTAATAGTAAAATAACATTGGTAGATGCATATTTTCCTAGTAAGATCTGCTGTTTATATGCACTCTGTTACTGACTGCTTTTAAAACATTAATGAATTAACTCTGGGATTAAAACTAGGGAAAACAGCTAGTAGGGTCCTGCTGGCAATGAGACCCCAGTTCTGCTACTGACCTGATCCCTAGCTGCCTTCATTTCGCTCCAGTCATTTTCTGTATTACCTCCATAGATGCCTCCGACCTTTGCAATGCTGTGCAACACATGCCTCTACACAACCTGAAAGAGCAGGATTCCAGCTGGGGCCTCTAGGCATTAGTGCAATGCAAACAGACAATAATATCAGCAAACACAAACAGCCTGAATGGCTTTTAGACCATATCTGCTTAAGACACCTTGCATATGCATCTCTCACATCATTCACACAAACGTATTTCCATAGCACCACAAGCACAGGGTTTCTCATAAACATTTTACAAACAAAATCTAAATGAAACAATTCTCTGTCCTGTCAGAGGCTTTTTCTCTGCTCTCCACCCTGCACGCAGAGCAGCAAAGGGCGACTGAAGTGTAATACATTTCTGGCCTTTTCAGGAACATGCCACTCACCAGGCCTGACCTATTCCTTCTGTGTAAGGAAAGTGGGGGACTTAACAATGACATTTCCCAATAATCAAGGGCCTTATGGATTGCAGTGTAAATCAGTCACAGTTCTGTTATCATTAGAGCCATATTCTGCTTACAATTCTGATGTTTTCCTTAAACTCTGATTTAATAACCTCCTTGGCTTTGAGCTGATTTTGATTTCCAGCTTCATTGAGACATATGGGTAGCCTTTTCTTTATGAGAGTAAAAAAAACTGCCTTGACATTCCTCACATAAAAGCAGGCAGGGAGCTTACACACAGTTACAGGAAACTTGTGTTTCAATCAGGCATGATCTCTAACTTTCCTAAGAAGACAGCCTTGAACTTCACTGTATTGCTTACTCAGGTGTTGGGGAGGAAAACAAGAATCTGTTCTCTATTTTGGTAACAAGTTCTGTTTCATAAGAAATCATGATTTTCCCAATGTAAATACCTAGTATGCTAACAGCTAAATTAGAAAGAAGGACAGTCTGGAAGCAAGTTGCCAAGTTTCCTGAATTAGATAGTTTCCTTTAGAAAGGGACAAATAACAATGTACATTCAGAAAAGCAATAAAAGGACCAGACTGCCATACACCTGGAGTAGATACAGTGAGTAGATCTCAAAAAAGGGATTCCTCAAGCTGTGGTGTTCTAGGGAATTACACCAAAATTTTATAATAAAAGTATTGTGTATGTTAGGACAAGACCCCACCTGGAGTCCTGTNGCTGTATTGGAAACTGTTCTCAGGCCCATTTTGTAATGACATTAATATGATCTGTTATATGTTTTATTATGTAAGGGATCAGAGCAATTTGTGATTAAAATCTTCTTATTTGATTATGTGTAAGTTATTCTTTTAATAAAAGATGCTCCTAACTTTCATATTAACAAGATTATGACACCAAAAGACATAGAGTAGGCATATTTGGAAATCATTCGTGGAAGGCTTTACTGCCTACAGCTTTGACTCTGTCACTATTTGTTGCCACTTTGTGTTAAAAGATGGAAGAAAGGTCTTTGGATTACTTGACAGCTTCCTCTAGATGTACTTGTTTCTCTACAGTTGGTATGTGGCAACCAGTATTTGGAAAACAAAACCAAAGAAAAACTTGTTTGTATCTCCCTGAAACATTCAGCAGCAAGGCAAACATGCCAACGTTTCATTCAGGCTTCATACAAAATTCACTAAGGGAATAAAGCTCTGTCAACTAAGAAGAAAAAGAGGAATAATCAAATTTCAAGACTACTTGGATCAACAGTTCAAGAACAACCACATAGCAGTTTTAATAAAAGATTTTAGAAAGCAGGCAGATGTACTTCTGGTTTTTCAAAAGCAACTGGAGATCTTGCAATACAAGCACTGTATATAGGAGCAAGAAACTGAGCAGCACAAAGACAGGACACAAAGGTAAGGCAGAAAAGGATGTTTTGCTTCATGTCTTTTTCAGAACTGTTCATAAAGACCAAAGAGGAAAAAAAATAGTAAAAACATGAGGCCACTATTCTCAAACCTGAGAAAACAGTTATTTAAGGTGTGTTAGCCTCAAAATACATCATACCTGCACTAAGCTGTGCCTAATACCCAGCTCTCTGTAGGTCTCAGGAGGAAATCTTGGGAACTTTGCCATTATGTTAAAGAAGTCATTTCTCTCAGGCTGAAAACTGTCTCTAGTTCAAAAACTCAGCATCCAGCTCTGCATGCTTATTATTCTTTTTAGAGGTCTTTCCTGTGAGTTATTCTACTAAATTTGGTATAGCTATGTACGTACACTCTCCCTGCCCTTATTCAGGAAATCACTTCATTGTCCTTTATTCTCAGTTAAGATTTTTCCTGTGTTGGGGAACTTTGGAATATCATCTGAGTACTTTGGAAGTACTCAGTACTTGGGAGTACTATAGGAGAAATATCATCTAACAATAACATTTGTTCCTGTAAAGTCAGCTGGTCCATGGGCTGAAGCACCAAGGCTAGTTAATAAGCTTTGCTGAGAAGCAAGCAGAAGCATTAACTCTCTTAAGGTTTTTAAAGGGTGAATGCACTCACAAACAAAGCAACACAACTAAGCAACGTGCACTACTTCTAGAATTTTAAAAACACAGAAGAAAAAAAAATAGATGACAGCATTTTACAAATAAATGAAGAAACAAACTTTATAAGGGAGCAAGACTGATAGCAGTGACAAATCTAAGCCCCAAAGACCTCATTGCAAAACAAGATAATGGAAGCGACTATTAGTAGAGCCTATGGATGAAGAGCAATAGGCATTTAAAACAGAGCAACAGTGAAAAACCAGGCACAAATCCTAATCCTGAAACTCTCTTACAGTATGCAAGTGAACTTGAGCCCTCATTCTTTAAAGCAACTAGCACAGTTTATCTTGTTGGGTGCTTGACATCTATTCTCTTTAATAATGCAATTTAATTTACCAAAGGTTCGTATTAAAAATTTATCTGACTACAGCAGTTAGAGTCACCTAGACATTTTGTCATAGTTAAACATTAGCTTTAGAGTACATCACAAATTCCCTACTGTGAGTCTGAGACCCGTTTCATATAGAAATGCTCTGAGCTTCCAATTGACATTACATTTAAATGAGTCAGTAACTGTGCACTGAATAAAAATATCTGTCAGTTAATAAACCTGCAGTGACTTACTCAACAGCAATGTTCACTAGAGACAAATGCAGTATAACAGGCCTTAGTGGTCACAAAGGACTGCCAGTTTTGCTTTAGTAATCAGTTATTCCAAATATAATTCAATAATCATTGTATTTTCACCTGTAAGAATAGTGTCAGATGCATTCAGACAGCTTAAAGTACTCACAAGTGAATAGAAAGGCTAACAAAACAGATGTGAAAGCAAGATGATAAATCTGAACTATACAATACAACATAACATACAGCTGATGTCAGTCCAGAATTTAACAAGAATTCAGCTAGTAGCATTCTGTCACAAAACTGTACTTGTCTCTCACATCCCAGTCTGTTCAGACAGGTCAGGTCATATGGTAGCAGAGAAGCAAGGCAAGCTAGATATGGACTCAGAAGGGATGGATGCCAACCACCAGAACTGACTCTAGAGCAGATACAATAACTCCTTTGCTGTGGGGCAAACTACAGAAACTGAAGGGTATAGTGGAAAGGTCAGACAGCCACCTTCTATTGATGAGAAATGGTAGCACATGGTTAGCAAAGCTCTGAACTATGCAGTTTCAATATGATGGACATCCTCAGAAAGACCTACACAATGATAAAATTTTCCTAGGATGACTTTTTCAGCCTAAACATTGTTATAACAAGACAAGAATTCCAAAGGTTGCCTCATTAAACACTAGAAGCAGCAAAAATGCCACAGTGAAGTCTCCTAAATTTCACCCCAAAACTGCAAGAAAGCTTATTCCTCCTATCAAAACCACAGACAGCTATTTAACATTCCACCAGTATAAGACAGGATTTCCTACCTCTGCTTCGCTGGCAGCCAGTGTTGTCAAAACCTGAAAATTGTGGGAAAAATACATTAGTATTGATTCAACAAAACTGGAGTGGGATTAATTTGCTTTTGAGGTAACTGACATCAATTGGTTCTTGTGGCTTGAGGGAACAGAACTGAAGAGAGCTGTCTTTCACACTGTGAGAAGACTATTCACCTCTCCTGCACATCAGAAGGCAAAAGCAGGTATATATTAAGAGTACAATAATATTCAGGAACATTGGGTAGAAGTTAAGGAAACACACCAAAACAACTGGAAAAGTACTTTTGTCTTTCTGCTGAGTTTTATTTCTGAACAGAAATGATGAGTAGTGAAACCATAAGCTATTCCAACACATCAAGACAATTACCAGGATATGCTTTGAAAACAAGCCAGCTTAGTTTCATGGTGCTAGAAGCAACAGAGAGTTTGAAGGAGACATGACAAAAAAAGGTTTACCAGCTGCTTCTCACTGGCAATGGGTGTCCAGCTTCGGCAGCAAGGGAGCTGGAGGGGCCTCTGTGAGAAGAGCCCTGCTCCAGCTGTGGGTTGGAGCAAGTGAGGCCGTGCTCAGCACAGGCTTGTCTCCTGAGCAGCCGTGGAACTGCTGCAGCTGCTTCTTTCTGCCCATCAGGGAATTCAACTGATCTTTGGATCTCCCTGGCTTTAGACACCAAATCATAACTAAGTCAGCTACCACCACAAACTTGTACAAAATCACAGAAGCATCCAGGTTGGAAAAGCCCCTCAGGATCACCAAGTCCAACCGATATCCCTACTCTGCAAGGTGCACCCTAAACCATATCCCCAAGCACTGCATCCAAATGAATTCTAAACGCATCCAGAGTTGGTGACTCAATCACTTCCTTGGGCAGCCCATACCAATGCCTGACCCTTCTTGCTGTGAAAATGTCTTTCCTAATATCTAGTCTAAACCTACCCAGTCTAAATTCAATGCAGGTGATACAGATATAATTGTAATTGATATTAAAGTAGATTTAGCTCACATACTTTAGATAGACACAGCTATGCTTTATTATTATAGGTCAAATAACAAATGAAACATTAATTGTAATTAGACTATGAAGGCTGTGAAACTGTGTTTGTAGAACAAAAATCTTTTTTATAACTTTATATCATAATATTGTCACCACTTTACCAGGCTGAAAACCCCTTAATAACCTCCTCACAAATTTAAGATTGACATCCAGCTGTATTTCTGTCCACACGAGATGTGTTCTTTCTTTATACTGCTTAATAATCCCTTGTCAAAGATAGCACCAACTCCCCTCAGCCTTTAGGAGCAGGAGAGGGTGTGATGAACCATGACTCAGCTTGAGGGGAAGGAGAGCCCAGAGTTTATCACATGGAGTTCAGCCTGTAGAACAAAAAAATGATGATTTGTGTGCAGGGCTGCTGTTCAATGGAAGACATCTGTGGATCACCAAAAAATTATTTCAGAGGAATTTAGTGATGGAAATGAACTCCTGTTACATCACAACAAGGTACCTGCAATCACAAAATTATTTAATTTAACCTGATTCAAGACCAGACAGAGCTCCATTTGAAATGTGAATCTTTTGTCACTACAGGATTTTTGAAGGCTGTTCAAGGATTCCTCTCACACGAGCAGAACTTAGTTTATATAAATTCCACGTATATACAAACAACCTATCTCCTTTTTTTTTTCTTCCTTTTTTTTTTAATTCCTCTTCATTAAGATTCTTTAGCATTAGCAGTTATTTAGTTATTTTTCCTTTCTAACACAAACCTGATGCATGTCACCAGATCCACTCTGCCAGCATTCCATTAGGCTTAAACTGTCACTCTCTTAGTGTCCTGTCACAGAAGATATTTCTGCTAATAAACTCAGCAGTTACACTCCACTTACTACAATTTAATTACATCTTTCTTGAAGGCAAATGACTAAAAATATATATTCCAGAGTATATATGGAAACCTAGCTCAAGACCAGAATCTAGAGTGAAGTTTCCTGAAGCTCTTGTAGTTCCTGCTCCAAACCACCATTCACATGTGCCTATCTCTCTTGATCAACTATAAAAGTAATGCAAATACAACTGAACAATGTGACTATTCCAACAAGGACTCACTAATGCCTTGCAATACAATTAAAGACTTCTCTATTTTAACAATTCACCTCACAGTATCACAGTATCACAGTATCACAGTATAGCAAGGTTGGAAGAGACCTCAAAGATCATCAAGTCCAACCCACTACCACAGACCTCAAGACTAGACCATGGCACCAAGTGCCACGTCCAAACGTGCCTTGAACACCTCCAGGGATGGTGACTCCACCACCTCCCTGGGCAGCCCATTCCAGTGGGGAATGACTCTCTCAGTGAAGAACTTTCTCCTCACCTCCAGCCTAAACCTCCCCTGGTACAGCTTGAGACTGCGTCCTCTTGTTCTGGTGCTGGTTGCCTGAGAGAAGAAAGCAACCTCCTGCTGGCCACAACCACCCTTCAGGTAGTTGTAGACAGCAAGAAGGTCTCCCCTGAGCCTTCTCTTCACCAGGCTAAACAATCCCAGCTCCCTCACCCATGTAGACATGTAGAAGGAGTCTATTTCTCTATCATACATCTAGCTCTTCCTCTTGCTTTATAGTCAATTCAGAGGTCAGCTGGACCATTGGGCATATTATGCCCATATCTTTCTTCTCTAAGTTATTGTCTGATTAATCCCTGTTCACCAGCTGAATTCCAGTTAGTTCTTAGAAGCATGATGTTTTCCTTGGTATTACTAACATTAATTCACTTATTTGATTTCAATCTACTAGTTATTCTGTCTCTTCCTGGATAATGTAGCAGGCTTGCCCACATTAGTACTTCCTCCCAGCTTTGCAATTTTATCAAATTCCATCAGCACATTCTTATGCCAAACATACTAATGAAAAAGTTATCAAAAGAAATGACAAATAACTCAATAGAGGGACACTGCTAGGAAAAACACTCTTTCAAGCAATGCTTGACACTATGGTACTGGTGTCTGCACAGCAGGACAGGTTAGCAGGCAGTCATGCTAGCTTTATGTTAGAGAAATGCTTTACCAACCTCAGCTATATAGCTGGGAAACCTGTGCTGTATCCAGGCTGGACACAGGAATATGAACACAGCCTGAGAAAGCTCTGAAACCCCCAAAAAGTAATCCTTACACCAGAGGAATTAAGGTCTTTAACAGTACTCTCAGCACTACATAAAAGCAGACAGAGATGAAGTGTTTCTATTTAAAATAATGACATTCTTCAAATTAATGGTTAATTAATAAACAGTAAAACATATTAGTATTATAGGTCAAATAACACTCATGAAATTAATGAGCTGACTGTTGTTATTCTGTGAAGGTCTGGCAATTATCTGAAAGTTTTAGCAGCTTTTTATTTAAGCTTTTGTGTCTTCATGGAGGGAATTACCATACTAGTTGAGTGACTGATAGTTCCACCTCACCCTACTCTACCCTATCCAGTTTCTGAAACTTGTAACTTCTAGACCAGCAGCTGTATCATCTGTCATGTCTGAGAAGTGAATGAAGACACAGGAGTGGTGTAACGTGCATGACAAAGAAGAGCAGCTCAAAAGTCATTCTTTGCTGTAGGCTTTTGCAAAAACTGTCCATCTGTCACAGTGTGATTGCTCAATTAAATCCTTGAAGAAGGTGTTGCCAGATATTAAGCTCCTTAAAGCAGAGCACCCACTGAGATCCATAGTCAAGTCACTCGAGATACAAACCAATTTGTTCTTCTGCATTCTGGGCAATGCTGGGTAAGGAAGTGCCTATAATTATGTGTCACTAATAAGGTAGCTGTTACAGAAGGGGTGGAGCAGAGAGAGAAAATGGGAGTGTAGACAATGTTCCTGTCAAAACTACTTGAACCTGCTCTGCAAGGCTGGTGGATTCCTTTATAGATCATCCTACCGGCAGTAGCTTCTTGTTCTTACTGATGATTGGTATGAAGTACAATGTTCTTTTACTGTCTCTTGCTGTCCCCTTGACATTGAGTACTAGTCAAGAATGTAGCAATTTCACCAAGAGAAATCACAGTCTGAGTGAGGGATTCCTGTCTCTCTCACAATAATCCCTGTGTGGCATAAAACCCCCATGGGTTTATGTCACTTTCTCACGGAAGCTGCAATTTATTCCTCTTGTGCTAGAAGCTATACATGACTGGCAGAAAACATCCTTAAAAAAGGCTTTTTTTCTGCTACTCAAGAAAGTTGCACTCAGTTCAAAACTTCCCATTCTCTGTAAGGAATCTGTCATGGTAGGCCTAAGCAGGACAAAATAGGCTTACACTTGTCCTAGCTCTGCTCTCCCCCCTTTTCTTTTGGGGAGAAACAACTGCAGGAAAGAGGACAAAGAACCTGGAGCCATTGAGTCTAAGGACTCTGGCCTGCCCAGACTTGTTTGCATCCTGTGGTAAACAAGGTACACAGGCTC